>LRSR01005131.1:0-23858 GCA_001579985.1 Hypsibius dujardini | reverse complement strand
ACATTTCATTTTAGTGTCTGCAAATATTTTATATATGTTTATATATATGATTGTATATGATATATGATATATGATATTTTATATATATTTATATTAATACTTATCTCTGAGTTTTGTATTTACCTGTCCGCTAGGTTATAATTATTCTAAATAAGGTTGTATTTTAAATTTCGATAACAAGTTTGTAAAGCAATTTTGTGTGAAAATCTTTTCCTCGAGAGAAATTAATTCTAAGTCAATTTGCACAATTTAATATGTATGTGTTTTGTTCGTACCATGTTGATGATTCCATTGAAGATGCCACTGGGCCCACAGCTCGCTGGATTCGACCGGTGGAGGTGGTGGCTGGTGACAATGATGGGGAAAATCGGTGGATCCCGACTCGTCCTGCATGCCTGAAGATGCCGACCACGATGCAATTTGGAAGGAAGAAGTACACAACACACACAACACCAAATCCCGGTGAGATTAATTTGCCGATCAATCATGAGCCTCGCAAGCGGGGTCAAGCACAGAAATCAGACCATTTTCGAACGATTGCCCCAGTGTGGATCAGATGATCCCGCATGAGTAGATAAGCAAAACGGGACAGAAAAGTACGCTTCAGACTATGCCGTTCTGAGGATAAAATAACTGGGAAAATCTGCAGAATCTTTTGGCAGGGTTAAAAAATTGCATTCTCGCTCCCTGATGTGCGTGGGAAAATATCTGTTGCATGAGTGTGAACGAGGAAGGTAAAGGTATGCTTACTTTTGTTGAGTGAGCGAGCAAAGTCAGTGTCGTTTTCGATCCCTCACACATCTGTTTTAGCCCACTTTAACGGGTGCTGTGTGATTGGTCTGTTTCCCGACCAATCGTGTTACTCGACGAAGACGAACCTGGCTAATTAGGCATCAGGTGCTGTCAAGTATAATTCCCTAGCAACCGCAATTGTGTCTATTATATGCTCGCTGTGTGTGAGCCAAGCCAAGTCACTTGCGTAGAGTGAGCCCTCTGACTCTATATCGAAAATCTGCCCTTTCCTAATATATTTTTAAGTAACTGCTACAGTCAACCCCGTTCACCCCTTTCACTATTGTCATCCCCTTGCGCATCCCCTTTTATTATTCACACCTTTTTCAACTTGTATTAATTTATCATTGATTCAATTACCGCTTTGTTACACAAATACTTTTAAATATTGGATACCTGGTGAAATCTGTAATGAGGACGTTCGAAATAGTTTTCCTCTATTGTATTTTACAAGTTCAATAAGACATGCTTCTGTTTCAGTTAACATTTGGTCGTTCAGAGATACATTTGTATTTTACGAATCCCAGTTAAAGTTGCTTGTAATAAGCATCCTTAATAAATTAAGACTTCCAGCTGAAATTTCTAATAACTTGAGACGTTCAAATGAAATTCAACTAAATGATGAGCACAAGTACAATAAGCTTAATTGATTTTTAACATAAGCATTATTTGGGAAAGGGGGCGTGACTAAGGAAATTGGGATAGAAAGGGAGTGAGAATAATATAATGGGTGTTTAGGGGGGAATATAATGGTACCCATTTGTTATGTATATTTTGGTTAAATTTTAGGTATTTTAATTTGGAATGACAAGCAAGAACTAAGTCTAAAGTGTACAATTGAATAAAACTGAAACAACAGGCTCACCAAACCGTAAATGAAAAAAGCTGAAAATATTTAATGATTTCGGTAAATCAGTTAAATATGCTTGGCTGTTATTTTAGTTTATATTTATTATGTTAAATATAAGAAATCCAGCCAGGGGATTTTACTATGCCCATTAATGTCCTTCCAATACCCAAAGCAACAGATCTGCCTTCTTTTTACTTTTCTTTGAATCACTTGAAGAATAATAGCGTCAATGACTGATCAGACTTGCGCATATCGGGGAGGGGGGGAATAACAGTATTACTGCTGCCATAAAATTTAAGGCCAAATTTTTTTTATGGCGTGACTAGGATGCTTTTAATAAAATTTGGACTTAAATTTTACGGTAGTATTTGTACCATGATATTAAAGGACAGAATTCTTTTATAATTGGGAAAGTAATATCTAATAAATTATAAATTTCGTTCAGTTTTCTAATCGCTGTGTTTTTCTGTAGATTTTATTTTATTTTTTGCACTTCCTCTAACTAAACAGGATTTGGAAGTAAACGCTTCTTTTTTGCTAAATCTAATTTGACTACAGTGTAAAATGTAGTTAAAAGTCGTTTATATTAAATCTTCCTCAGATGGATTGGGAATTTTAAATGCCATTCCGACGTCCTGTCAGTGTTCTCCAGGCATGGCCCCACAAGAGGAAAAGTTAAGTAGAAAAAGATCCGATGAACCACATCGCGTTGTGGGCTCAACCGTGTCTGTAATGTAAGTGAGCCGTTTTCCGTCCACTTAGCCAGAATCAACTTTGCGCGCCCACCCATCAGAAAGGCCTTTAGAATGATGATAAACGAACTTGTCATTCGATATGTAGCGTGCTTATTTATCGTCTAAAGAGCTGCGTTTGCTGTCTCTGTGTGTGGTGCCAATCCTTCAAAGAACATGTACAGAATAGTCGTATCAAGGTCAACACGGAACTCCTTATTTCGATGGCTAATTCGAACAGCTGCCAGAGTTGTCATCGAGAGTGTAAACGATTTGATAGCTCCCTCGTTTTACATGCCTCGAACTGAGCGCGCAACGTGTCGGCTGTCATAACACGCTCAATGGATTGATTTGCCTTTACAATCATTCGGACATTTGTATCATCGACTGTTTTTTTAACCCTCTTCTTCCCTAAAAGCATTCCCCGGGACAACGTGTCTATATCCCGTTTTAAATTTAGAAACCTATGTTTTTATCGACTAGAAACATACATTTTTCTTCCTGCTTTAACTGATGCGCGTGACCGGAAATTGCGATTATTGTTCTGCACATTGGGGCATCTTGGAGCTCGCTGAAAATTGCATCAACGCGTAATTATTTGCGCAATTCTGTCGCTGCAATGAACGCTCTGTCTTCCATCAAATCCGTGCTTATTAGTTTGTCAGCCAGCAAAAGTAAGTAGCAAAGAGGCGGATTGAGAATGGAAGCAGTCTGGAAAACGGCGGCAATCACCATAGACAAACAGGCAAATTCCCTGCTGGATCGTAGCTTGTGCATACGCCAGTAGACCTCGCCGAAGGGACCTTACCAAATGTCTCTCTCGTGCCTTAATTGACCAATCTAAATTCCTCTTATCAATACGTGGCCTGAGGGACAAGAAGGTGTCCTATTTCAGCCAGCTGGAAATCAAGGATGCCTTCCCTTCACTTTTTCGCAATTTTTTCCAACAGGGGTTTAGGTTGTTTGATTAACGAAATTAAACTTTACAGTTTCCTGCCTCTCTATCGAAAACGAGTGGTGCAAAACGCCTTCGATTAGTGAGAACATATGGGGAGAGTTCGAAATTGTTAACGCAGGCGTCTCGAAATAAATGTTGTTTTTGTGTGTGATTCGTTGTAAATTAAAATTGCTACATATATTGAATTGCTGACATGGAGAATGTTCTAGGTGATAATGAAGCTGAGGAGGTGGTGATCAATCGCTACGTGCCGGAAAGTGTGGAGAGTATGTGTCGACAAACGCACTACACGCCACGTGAGGTGCGGATGATTTATCGCGCCTTCAAGCAGGAGTGTCCCACCGGGATCGTCTATGAGCAACAATTCAAAGAACTCTATTCGCAATATTTTCCTCTTGGCGGTAAGAGATCATTCATTATTAAAATCTTTCAAAAAGTTTACATGATACCTTGGTTTCACTTAGGGATAACAAAACTTAACTAAACTAAACTAAAAAAAACTAAACTAAGATATAACCAAATTTTTAGTAACTAATATATTGGCTTCAGTTTTTTAGTTTACCAAAGAAACTAAACATATGTTTAACTTGCGAGATGAAAAACTGAAGAAAACGTACTACACTTAGCCAACTAATGTTAATTAAAACAAGACTTAACGTTTTAGCTACTAAAATACTGATCTAAAAATCCTCAACAACTAATTTTTAATTGACTAGCAAAACTCATTACCTGACTTATTTACTTTATTTTTAGATATTTTATTGATATTTTTTGCCATCTCTAGTTTCAATTTTCATTACAGAGTGTGGTAGTGCCATTGTGTCCTCCTCTTTTGTAGTTTTGTTAATTAACGTTCCTGGTTCAACAGGCTAATTTTAAATTTTGTAAATAAGTAATTGTTTTTCTTTTATCAGCATTTGTCGTCATTTTTGATATCTTTTATCAGCTTTTATATGTTTTCATATTTTGCATTAATTGGTATTAGGGTTCTTTAATTTGACAAGAAAACCCCATTTCAATATTTTGTTTTGGAAAACGCTCAGTTATATTTAATTCCATAGTTGTATAGTCACTTTAATATGTAAGTTTTAGAAAATGTAGTGCTCTTACGACTAGACTAAAACAATTTCTCTTTGAATCAATTTATATATGTTGTTTATTTGATATCAAATTAAAGCTAATATGTCGAGCGTCAATTAATTTTCAATTAATATTACTTGACACATCCGTCAGATGCCAGACCGTTTTCCGGGCTCCTCTTCTCCAACATCGACCACAATCGCAACGGTTGGATCACCTTCGAGCAGTTCATCTGTTCCATGTCCCTGCTGACCAGAGGAACGTTATCGGAGAAGCTTCGATGGGTCTTCAACCTGTACGACCTTAACGGTGACGGTTTCATCTCGCGAGATGAGTTGACCAATGTCGTCGTCGCGGTCCACGCTCTTCTCGGGACGCACACTCTGCCGACGCTCCTCGACAACACCGCTCGCAACCATGTCCAGCGAATTTTCAAAGTAATCTCTAGCAATATTTCATAGACTCTAACCTAAACTTAGCCGAAATATCTAGTGATTTTTAGTTTTAATTATTTATTTTTTAAATAAATCAGTTAGTAGGGGATTAACAAAAAATACAGGAAAGTGATTTCAGTTTAAATAAATGTAGTTGCCCTCCATGTACAACTGCCGGGTGCGGCAATACTTTTGGTGGTTCTTCTCGTATTTGCTGCCATGCCCAGATGAATTGCGAAAACAAACAAATGATCATACTTTGCAAACAGCAGCTATGGTTAGTCTAACGTTTGCTTGGTCCTTCATTGGACAAACTAATATGTGCGCTCTATGTATTAAAACATGCAAGCGTGTGAAAGCCCAGCTCTGGCCTAGCCAATGGCTTTTTTATCCTTTTTTTTCTAACTGCATTAGAAACCAGAATGCGGTGCTCTGGTGTTCTCGATTGAAGACGTTGCAAAATATTCTGAAACATCAGTTTTAAATTTTGACGCATGAACTTTCTGAAAGCTACCGAAATTTAATTTCTCATGGTCACTCCGAGGTGTAGGACGTCATGCACTGTACCCTTTGAGATTCGCATCTTTGCTGAGAACCTATTTATCACTTTGAGGTAATAATATAACGGGTAATTTGCAGCATTTGAAAATATTTGTTGATTTCTTTCACAGCACCATGTTTAAGCTTTTGAATTCATTTTTTCAAGATTATGCATGTATAGGCTGTGCTACTTGAAAGAGCATGCATGTTTTGATTACTATTGGGAAATGTATCTGTCAGGCAATTGTCCATTTGCTCATCGCCGCCCATTAGACAATAATTTTTAATAAAAAAATGTGGAGTGTTCCGATGAAATAACCTGCATTGATAACAAGCAGTGCAAGATAATTTACATGCAACTCGGCAACTAACCTCAAAACAGTTACCGCCAAAAATATTTTTACAGCCGGTAAAGTAATTGAATTCATAGATCAAATGCATGGACTGTTTTCAGTATCTGTCTTTGTCTTTTTCAGAAAATGGATTTAGACAATGATGGACGTATTGGTGTGGAAGACTTTACCGAGGCATGCCTCGCGGTAAAGATCCTATTTTCGTAAATGCCACAACAGCCACTGCCCAGATTGGTAGTATAATTCCATGTTTCATTTTGCAGGATCCCAAAATAAAGGCATCAATGTGTGGGCTATTTGATTCCACTATGCTGTGACAGTATATTTACCGCAACATATCCACATTTTTTACAATTTTCCATCTCCATACGCCTTGTCGTCTTGTTTATTCTTGAACTTTGTACGTAACTATAACCATTTAGTATATATTCTTCATTTTGAGTTATGTTATGATATTTTAAATACACCTCTGACTCCTCTTCAAAGGGGAGGGGGGTGGTATATTCAAAAAGAGATCCGAAAAATGGGGGAGGAATTTTTAAAGAAACTGATTCATTAACTCGGCTTGGTTATAAGTTCCGTGAAGTAGTTTTGTGTGGCCATTTGTTGTCGTGACGCATGGATGTTAGACAGGCATTTTTCTACATCACACCTCGTTGGTACTAGGCAATGGACTTGACTTTAATTGCGGTTACCGTAACCGTAAGTGACAGATCACCCCACGCACACTTGCCTTTGCAATCAATTAGCATAAACAGTAGACTGGAACTACCGGTGGATCTGTAATAGCATCCTTAAGAAATTGAGACTTCCAACTGGTTTTTTAATAATTGGAGACGTTCAGCTGAGCTGGAACAAATATTAAAGAAATCGCTATGCTCATCCTGTTCACTATTGTCACCCCCTTTTGTACCTCATTTTATTATTGACACTGTTCAGCTTGTATTAATCTGTCGTAGATTTATTTAAAATGTCGGTGCAAAATACTTTTTGATATTGGATGACAGGCGAAATATAGATGAGAACAATCAAAATATTTTTGTTCGCTATTGTATTTTACAAGTTCAATAGAACATGTTTCTGTTTCAATGAACATTTGGTCGTTCAGAGATACAACTGTATTTTACGAATCTCAAATGAAGTTGACTGTAATGGCAGCTTTAAGAAAGTGTGACTTCCAGCTGAGACTTCTAGTAACTTGAGACGTTCATCTCATATGAATTAAACTGAACGCTGAAATATTATTATAACACTTAATTTTTGCAAATCACATTATTTTTGCAATGGGCGTGACTATAGTAAAAGGGACTGTATAGGGGGAACTATAGTAGTACCTGATTTAAAATGCCTAGCGCAAATAGCATAAGCTAACTCCATTTGTAAATTTTATTTTACTTGGGAAGGTGGTGACTATAGTCAGGAGTGAGAAGGGGTAGTATGCTTAAATAATCTTCTTATACTGATTAGATTAAAAATAGAGATTGGAATCGTTCCGTATTCGGTGCTTTAGAAAATCTTCTTTTGCCTGATTTCGGAAAGTTCCGCACATGTTAGATAAGATTCTCGATTGACAATATTGCAGGTGCTCTGCCACTTCAACCGCAAAACTTTACCACCGCAAAACCACATTTTTATCATGTCTGGAAAATCTCGGATTTAATTGGGCATCGGTCGACGAAGTGACCTTGAAGTGATGGTCACGATCACATCGTGATCGATGCAGAATGTTTTCCCCAATACAATCAAACCACGGCAGTTCCACGTATATGATGTATTTCCATGCACCCACTGGATGGAATCAAACTTCGTGAGAATCAAGATGGCAGTTATTCTAACGGTTCAATCCAGGTTTAACGACGCGTAAACTGGCGCTTTCCATTCCCTCCACGGAAGCCGCCTTATCCCAGCTGCAAATCAGCACAGAATATGGACCTTGCTTTTTGCCCCCTACGCCGTACATAATCAAACAGGAGTGAACGGGGATTTTACCCAATTATTCCGCCGTTTCCAACCCGTCTGCCAAATAATAAATAAGAGTTGGTACCCAACCAAAATATTAACGATCTCAAATTGGTCATCAATTGAGACATATTTGTCAGATACCACATTAAACGACATTTAAAACTAGGCAAAGACGGCTGAGTAAACTATTTTTGAATTTGCATTATTTGGGGAGCCTGTCTCCGTTTCTTAGTTATTCCTCCGATAACACTTTACTGCACCGCTGAACCTACGTGTATGATGGAAAGCTGTAGATGATGACTCTCTTTTTAAAGCTTCAACTATTCGAGACAGTATTAGTTCTTGCGCTTCTTGAGCAGATGAATCCGGAATAAACTGGCAATTATTTCCGTTTGATTTGGACAAAATATCAAGATTAGTGCAAAGATTATGCGCAAAAAATGCTTTAATATATATGTTTTGGCTCAGGGAATAATCAGGCAAACTCCCTGCACACCAAGGATGCCTGCCCACACGACTCAATTATCGATCGACCCTTGCTTGCCTTGAACGCGCGGCACTTCCGTGTGTGTGTCTGTGTGTGTGGTTAAACCCCCACCACACACACTCCAGCAGAGAATCATGCAGTGGCGCGTGGAGCTTTTTGTGGAGGAGGTGTACGGCCCAAATTTGTCCTGCTATTATTCGTAACATATATAGTTTAAATATTCGGAGCTAGTGAGCCTGCGTTGTCATGTTCATGGGATACTAACTCACCTTGGGTGTGAGTTTAGGTAATAAATAGTCATTGTAAATTTGTGGTTAGTTCAAGGAGACGTGCATGACTATTTTTTTGGAACTCACTACTTTTCTAAATTGTTCTCGAAAATGGGAGACGAAACGTTTGCCTAATTATTTAAGTAAATGGACAAATAACACCACCGCATGCATTTTTTTACGAAATCAGCGTTGTTGAATTAGGATTTAGGCGGTTCAAAAAAAATTAAAATCGGATTTCAAAATACCGTTCTTAATTCAAGGTTTTTTCTTATACAGTAATGGTCAAGTCTCAAAATATTCCAGCTGCCTATCTTACTGTCAGCCGGTTGCCAACTGAAAATCTGAGTGTTAAGATGAGTCGTGCTTTATTTCAAGTTTTAAAAAAGAAAACATTTTTGAAAGCATTGATACTAAATCGGAAATATAATTAATGGATAATGTTGACGCTGCAGGCAACTTTTTTCAATATGGCGCCCAAGTTTTAATTTTCCGAACAAGTCCTCTTAGAGGTAAGTTGGTTATTTTCTTTTTTATTGTACGTAGTTTAGTAGTAAGTGCACTAGCTCAACGCGCCACTGAGAGATTGGACCAGTACCCGCGTACTCCGCCTACGCGCACTTACAGTACACTACGCTCTCTTCGTGTATACTGCAATGTGTGTTTTTTTACGTAATCAGGAAAGCCAATCATCGGATGGCCGGACATGCAGGCAACAACTGCCTTGGCAAAAGTTCAACGATGAGACGAGCGAGGGAAAAAGAGATAGCAAAATACGCTGTTAAACAGCGCGAGAGTCGCGCGTCGGTTTACTTTCTTCTCCTTTCACTTTCGCTTCACTGCAGAGTGGTGTGTGTGTGTGCCTCTGTCGCTCTCCCTGTCACTTCCATTTCTCCTTCCCTTGACGTTAGTTAGTTAGTCCCGTTGCTTTCCCGTCGACACTTCTTCTTTGTTGTCTGTCACTCGGAATAAATATCGTTTCTCAGTTGAAGCACTAATTCTCCAGTGTGTCTGTGCATAACGCGGTCGGAAGTCTGTAGAAAATGGCCGCTGTACCGTTCTGTGGATTTTCCGCTGGGAGGGTGCATTCAGAGCTGGCGACGCAACGGAAAAAAATGCTGGAACAGGAGGACGCTTGCATACTGGATCCCTTAGGTAAGAAGCAAAAGCGGAAGTTGCGGAAAAACATTTTATAAGGTTTTTCTAAATTGACGCATTATTGCCACAAGCATTCGGAATGATACTTATTTAAGCTTAATGAATGTATTAATGTATTGTTTTCTTGATAGGATGCAACGCTAGACCGCCGGCCCTCGCGACATACATCCTGAAAAACGGTCAGATGTTCACCCAAGCTACCCGTACCAATCCCGACGGAAGGTACGCGAGTTTATATGATAACTGACTCATTCTTGACTGTAACGTTAATGGAAAAAGACGCCGTAAAGACTTTCGTGGCATACGAAAAGCCGACAGGCAATAACGAGCCCTGATTAAACCAGACCTTGAAAAATTGTCATAGTACTACGTTCAGTTGGCATGCAAAACATGTCATGACGCCAACTGTTTTAGGAAGCATTGCGAAATTTACGAGTGTTTTTGCACCGAAATTTCGTACCATAAAACATCACAGACATAACAATTTTTGTGCATTATATTTTGTATTACAGAGCCTGAAATTTTGTAATTTGAAATTCCAGAAGTAATATTCGGTTTTGGTTTTGTTTTCTGGGTTAAAAAAACTCTCGGTAGTCTCTTTTTCTTAATACGAAAAGAATCGACGACCACATCCGCCATTATTTTCATCAACGTTTTTCCATTTCTGGCAGATTCTAATATAACGTCGAATCAGACAAAAAAGTCTAGTTTGATCCATAACCTAAATGCCGAGGACAAGTTGTTGATTTTCAAACAGAACGGGCATTTTAATTCATGGCATGCGTCGTGCGTCATCTGCAAATAATCTCACAGACAAAACTTATCAACTACAAGCCACTTAACATTTTTCATTTGCATGTTAATGTAAATATACAGTACTCGTTAAATGACCCACCCAAAAAAGGGTCATGCCAGGCACTTTATACCAAAAGGAGTGTTACTTACTTAAAAAATAAGCGAATTTTTATAGTGGCAATTTTTGTAATGGCTTTATCTGAAACTATTAATAATATTCTGTAATTAATACTCGTTTCACTGCAATCTGACCGAAGATTAATTTGACTAGAAATTCGTTCCAAAAATATTGTCGCAGAAAATCCATTTTATTTAGGCCTACACGCGTGCAAAAATAAGGATTGCCGAAAATATGCCCGCCATGTTAAATTGCTATGCAAAAGACCCGTTCGGCGAATAGGCGGAAGACGGTTTTTACGCCGCGCTTCAGCCGATTTGATTGCAATCTGTGTAGCGGACTCTTGTCACTCTCCACGACTCGTTAGACAATTCCTTTCGTGAGATAATCGAATGCTTTCTCTCTCTCCCCCTCTGTTCCTTGCTTTTTACCACGTACAAAACACACAGTTCTAAGTTCTATATATATATGTACGTGATACGTCGTTCCAAGTTCGCCGGTCATCGATCATTGCACATCTGAACCCAAAGTACACCTTAGGCCTCCATCCTTAATTAATTTGTGCTTCTTTTCTTGTCTGCATTTTCAGTACTTCCTGCTTTGCCGTACCGGTGGACGACCTGCAGACCAACAAAGCCACACCGTCAGTCCTCATCCGCTCAGACAAGTTTGACCCCACCTCCCTGACCCAGAAGGAGACTAAACCGATACCGTCGCAGTCCTCGCCGGGTGTCGGTCCGCGAAAGGGATAACTGTAACGCAGAGGAATCCCCGTGACGAACCTTGGTCTCAAAATCTCGGAAATTATGTGTCTGTGTCGTTTTATGTGCATTGACCATGTGATTGATTGCCTGATTTGCTGAAACGAATTCCACTTAATAGCGACGCTTAATTTCCGCGTTCCGACCAGCTTGTAATTTGCTTTGTTCCTGGGTTTATTCATGAACGATAAAATTTGCAGGGTTTGAATTGTCATCTCATAGATCATATTAGTATTAAATTTATTTTTCGAATCTTTGACACTTTCTATACCGATCCAGTATGTATGGGTTCGTTTGTCGTTTGTCCGAGCCCCAAGTGCGAGCTCGCTTATCACGATTTTAGAAAAACAGAAAGTTCTGTTCCGAGGTCTGATTTACCTATCCGAAATATTCAAAGATCCGAAAACAAAATCTTCACTCCACATTTTCGATTTGTTTTATACTGGCTGATTGTCCAACTTGAAATCAACAGGGATATTTGAAGACACCAAGAAGTTGCGGCTTTATAGTACACATTATGAAATTTATATAGAAATTTATAGAACACACCATATAGGGAACTTTCGGCTAATTTGGATAGTTGCCTTTCGTTGTACACCCCCTCCCTTCTCCTGATAGCCCGAAATATTTTCAGTTAATACTAATCCATTTAAGCTGAATTTGCAATCAAAGGATGTTTAAATATTTAGTTTTTAACTTCGATATATTATTTTTCTTATTTAAATACCACCTCTCAGTTTTGGAAAGAAAAATATTTTCGAATTTTTTTTCGCTCTTTTTAATATTAATTACTCCTGCAAAGGAGCTCAAAACAAAATGTACTCTTTTGCTAAAAGCATCCTATGTTTCAATTTTTCTCCTCGACCGGATTTTGAAGTCTGTCCAACTCCTTCCCTAGTTATTTAAGCAAAACAAATCAATAGAGAAATACATGAGTATACACATTTATTTAAGGCGATCGGCAGGCGTGTCAGACTCATGGTATGCCGCCGAATCCACCAGGACTGCGTCCTCGCGATGAAGCAGCAGTTTTGGCTGGTCAAACAGATCAAACGTCGAGGCGCGACAGTCTTGCAGGACGCTGGTAAAGAAGTCATGGAAAATCTCCCGCGACACCGCAGCAAATGTCGTATCCCTAAAGCAGTTAACACGTTTCACTAAACGCGTTTTATGCATATACGTATATATACATGATATTGTTAATATCATTAATTAGCCAACTCTAATTCCAGAAGTCAGCTATTTTCAATCTTGACCCTTTCCTACTTAAAAATAATATATAATTATATATGTGATGAAATAAAATATTTTGGTAATACAAATAATATTTTAGAATATTAATATCATAGGGCTATCGTGTGCATCAAAGGGCGCTAAACAAATTCCTACATACAGCACAATATCTGCAATCGTTTGGTCTGTTACGACCGAACTGTCGCTACCGCCATGCGAATTCTCCGGCACTCTCATGCTCTCCTGCTGATCATTCGGCTGTTCCGTCGTCGGCGCTCTCTTTTGCACTATCACCCTCGGAGAAATCGCGTAAATCTGCGGCAAATCCCCGTCCCCTTCTCCCGAAAAATTGTTCTCCATTTCCCCCTCTATTCTCGACATACTCTCAAGTTTAGAAACACCCACATTTCCGTCTTCCCAAAAGGGTTCCTCAATCATTTCAGCAATATTCTTCCGCTCGCGAATAAAATCGGCGTAGAAAACGTCCGGTGGGTTTCGCATCGTTTCGCTCACGTCGGCGTTGAAATCCTCTTGCAAAACAGTCTTGATGGTCTTGTCCATGAGGACATTGGTGACGGTAGTAATTTCGGGTGAGGCGTCGTCCAACGACAAAAGGGTTGAAGGTGATGGGATGATGATTTGCTCGGTCGCAGGGTGGTGGAAGTTTCGAAGTTTTTCCGGGTAAGCCTGCCGGAAGAGGCTGCTTTCGAGGCACTGTCCGGCAGCGGTAAAGTGGACCTCGTGCATCTTCGGTTCCGCCATGAGGGGCGGGACCTTGACGTCGGGTCGCGCTTTCAGCATGCACATCAGTTCGACGAAACCGGGAGAAAGGTGGGGAAAAGCTGGACCGAGGTTGGTGGTCGAGTGGGACAGGGACGCCTGCAGGGTGGCGATGTATGCCAATGACTGTAAGAGGTGGGATGCATTGAGGAAGGAACTAGTATTAAAATAATCAATATTAATTACGAGGTAAAACCCTCAATACTACACAAGTTTTGATTTGGCATAAATGTCGCGCACGACAGGGCGAACAGAGCAAAATCGTGACGTATATCAATCAAAAGAGCTACACAGAGTTTATTTTTTTATTTTCAAAAAATCGGATTATTAGTTTTTTTAACAAAATTATTGTAGAATATTTGTGTTCAATTTACGATCCATTTATTGGTATAATATGCAAACGCTGCATCTATACTATTTCCGAACCTGCGCAGCATTAGGAGTTTACCTTGTACTCTTATTAAATACTTACCATTAATTGCTATAAATGGCTGTAATTACTATTATTAAAATAAGAAAGACACTTTGTATAATTTAATTTTAGAAACTACGCAAACTCTTCTTTTCGTTTCTGTACGAGTAATTCGTAATTGTACTAGAAATATTGTCGGTTGATTTTGAAGACCTTTCCTAATGACATTAACAAGCCATCTCTCCTACAGTCGGCCCGCCGAACCATTTTTGCTGCTGTATGCCATCAAGTTGCAAGCAGCAAACTTGGTTAGCGTATCGTCTCATTGTGCACTAGCATGTCCAAGCAAATCTTCCCTGGTAACATTTTGCCGGTTTCAGATTCCCCAAGTATTCTAGGAGATGATTTGCAAACTTAAAGTTGTCCTGGAATCTTTCAGATTCAGGAAATACTTTCTGAATATTTAATTGTTCGGAATCTTTGTCGAATTTATGTTTGATTTTTCCAGAGTCTCACCATAATTCTCAAAGAATTCAGGCTATAATTTATCGGAATAGTCTCTAAACAATTATCTTATTATTTTTTGTGTGCTTTACATTAATGTAATGTTAATTAATGTAAGTAAAAAGAGGATAATAGTAAAATCCGTACTTGTTGCGCAGGTATTTTATGGTGGTTTTGCTATCTGCTTTATTGTATGATTTCGTTGTAGTTAATGCAGATCAACTTTCAGGTGGTCACTGACCAGTGTCTGAGTGAGTACATATGTACACCTTCTGTGTCATACTTCCCTGACTGAGCGGCCTCGCACGTGTTCAGTCACCAAAGTGCCGAGATATTTTCTCGTTTCACGTATTGAGCTCCTATTTGTGGAGTGTTTTTGTTTATGAAAACGGAGATTCTAAACGTTTTGGCTCGTTTTTTTTGAAATTCCAATTGTTTTCACAAAATAGAAATACAGTAAAAATCTTTTGATTGTATACTGCTAATATGCCAAAAACACTGTCTAGGATATATTGATTGTTAAATCCAAGATAAGACTTCCTATATGACACGAAGATTGTACTGCAATTATAGGTCTACTCTTGATGTATTCTGTTTTCTTATCAGGGCTTATTACATCCCACTACTACATATCGTTAAAACATTCTAAATTGTCAAACTAAAATTATATAGTTACCTAATTTGTAAATGTTTGTAATCTCTAGTCCTGAGCTTACCTTTGCTACATCCTTATCAGCAGTCAAATTGGTGTCGGTGATGGTGAAATTCAAGCAGCGTTCTCGCACTTCCACCAGCCAATCCTTCAGCCACTTTGTATACTTGCTCATTTTAGCGTCATCCACAAACTGAATAAATCACAAAAGCCACCAAACCTTGATACACGCGGAGATAACTATTTGCTTAAAATATAAATCAGTATTTAAAAAAATACATATATAGCCACACCTGTAGGGTGAATGTGTGAATAAACTGGCTGCAGACATTCCGGGCGTGGTATGCCACGGTAAAGAGGGTCGAACCGCCCGGTTTTAACTGGCCAAAGCGCGGCTCAATCAGCAATTTCTGCATAAACGATAAAAAAACAACATTCAAATTTCCATCACTACGGGTATATTTTGCTAATAAAGCAATTTATTAAGCAATATTTACATCCGTGTCGGTTTGCGAAGTGCAGGATTCTCTCCAGCGAAAACGAATTCCTCCGGTATGCCGATTTTCCGCAAAAAAGATCTTCCGATTCACGCTGAAAAGGGGCACGCAGCCAAAGTCCACGTGAGTGGTAGAAATATATAGCATCTGAAATAAAGCAAAAAACGCAGAGTATCTGTAACAAGTATGCAGAATTTGATACACTGTATATAATCGTTGACAAGTCCGAGATGTCATTCATGTAACCATGTAATTGTGGAGTTAGAGTGTGTCTCAAATCTGTATCCAAATCCGTAACGTAACCGTAACGGTGTTTCAGATTCGCCGTTTTGGCAAACCGTATCTGGACATAAGATGTGAAAGACCGGCATGATTCGAAACCATTTCTGTCTCAATTTCGTAGCGTACAATACCATACCGCGGTTTTGCCATAACCATAACTCCAATCTTGCCTGTGTCTCAAATTTTTACGGCTCGAACTAAATTCGTTTTGCGTTACGTCACTTTTCCTTTGCTTCTGGCTGTATCTCCATAACCATCCATGAGAGGTGGTTTTGGGCTATTTCCTTGGTGGTCGCATCGACAGCGACAGTCGATTGCAAATTTTTTAGATTAATTTTGTTCTCGAGGAAAATTGTAGTTATTACAATTTTTGATATAATAATTCTTTTAAGAAAACAAACGAACATAGGCGCCGAAATCAATCACTCGCGGAGAGATATTTTTTGGCAAGTTGATTCGTTTGTGTCCTAGTTCATGCATTTCCCAGAAAGGGCATATTCCTGCCGGAAAACACGATCAGTGGCACAGTGGACTGAAGACGCAACTGAATAGGGTGACTGAACTAATTCTATTTCACGAAAGAACTTAGCTTTCTTCTTGAAGCAAGGGGAAGGTAATATCCCAACGGAAACCAATACTATGTAGTCGAATAGGTTCGTTCTGAGTCCTGTTTGATTGACATGCACCAAGATTGCTAAGTTGATGTTTTATGTACCCTAGACTCGGGCAAGAGATAATCTTGCTGCGGTTGCAGGCATTGACGTGGCATCAGGGCCGCCTTACAAAATTGTTCCGTCGTGCATCCTGAACCCTCCAGAAAAAGGCTGATGATTTGTTCATTTTGAATGGTTACGGTAGCAATGGCCTGCAATTAACATCCTTAAGGTCAGTGCCTGCACTCAACATCATTGTACGTTCGGTAGTAGATTTTGCTGAACTCAAGATTTTGATTTTAAATTAAATTACAATCAGGACAAATCGGAAGTATCATTTTAAATTAAATTGAAAGTCATTAGTTTCAAAATAAAAGCGCCGTAATTAGGGTCCTGAACTCAAATTTGAATTCAAATTATCGTAGATTTACAATGAATTTACAGTTTATAATCGAAGTTAAATTAAACGCTAACACGTTATCAGCAGATTAGACGTCTGAATTTCGATTTGATAAAACGATTTAATTAACAAAGTCTATGTCAACCTAATTGAAATCACTAATCAAATTAATCTAAATAAGATCATAGTACGGATTTGAGGCGGGAAGCATTTCCCTAATACTTTGAAAATTGCAGATCAATAAGAAGTTGACGTCAAACATATTTTGGAAATGAACTATTTGAATAAACAAATGTTTTAATTGTCAAAAAAGTACGAAAAGAATTTAATTGTGCATCGATGATTTCTTTACTGGCACCTTGGAGCGACGTAAGTGCTGAGGTTGGTACGTGAAGGGAATAACCCCGAAAGTTCGGGCCGGAATTGAGCCTGTGGGCGTGGTGCAGCTGAAGACCTTGGGCGTGATTTCCAACTCACTGAGAGACTGTTCTTTAATACTGACGGCAAAGGTGACCTCATGATTTGACGGGTTGTATATACTGATCATCTGTAGCAAAAACCTTTTTATTGTATAGTCAAAGTCGCCGGTAGGGATGCCAAAAGTAAAATAAAGTAAAAACACAGCTAATAAATATTGATATAAAACTTCTAAAAAATAAACTCGCTGGCCCCAGTATCTTTAATTGACTATAAACTAAACTAAACGTTTGAGTTTTAAAACTCTAAATATTATAATTTTTAGTTGAATAAACAAAATCGGTTAGTTGACTAAGTTTAGTTTTTGCCAGCCCTAGGACTCTTTTGCATTATTTAGAGAGAAAGGCGAACTTTACCAAAAGTGAATTATTTGTGAAATACGACTCTCATCACGTCATCTTTTCCTTTACGTAAAATAAGTCATTAAATTTAAAAGTAGTTCAATCCAATCTAAGTTTACTGAAGAACAATTTCAATAGCAATTATTTACGCATACAAATCTGATACAATAAAAGTCAATGGGTGCCCAGTGGAACAATTTACGGATGGTATCATGACCCGTCAAATTACTGTTCGACGAATTACTACACAGTATGCCTGAATACGAAATGTGAAATGCGAGTATGTGAAAATACTTGTTATTTCACAAAGATATAGACGAAATTTGCGCTGAATCCTCAAAATAGTGAGACACATTAAGGAATTTGAAGCAGGCTTAAGGTAAGAGAAACCAAATTTGATAAGAGTTTAAGTTGAGTGCACATGCCGATGGAGACGCTTTACTAGCCCATCTACATTTTATTTGGGTTAAACGGAAAATACTTTGTTTAACAAAATATTATTGGGTCTCTCAAACTGCTGTGTAATAATCACCTGAAGTTCTCAAGGGTATTTATTCCTATATCATTATTGACCAAGTTAACAATCGAAAGCGTTGTTTTTTACCATGAACGGAAAGTTGTGATTAAATACGAAATCTTGGTCAAGATTCCAGACAACATCGGTTCAAAACTGACCAACTGGGAACGGTAAACAAATTTGAAGAACTGCTGTAAAACCTATTGGAACCTTCCTATTTTTAGAATTGACGAAGGACTTTAATTTCATTAAGCCTCTAGCCAAAGTAAAAAAGCTTTTAATTTTGAGTATGCTTAATAATGGTTGGGGACTAAAATTACATTAATGGCACTACGGGCCTTTATGAAGCAGTCTTAGAAACGAAATAAATATTTTTCAAACAGAATTTTGTGTAACAAAACAGTAATGACCCGCCTTAAGAGGATGAACAGCTGGTCAACTGGCCTACCTGTGTCATTGGGTATTGGCCTGATACCGGCATATCCGGGAAGGTCACGTAGCCTTTACTGACGACCAAAGCTACGTCCGCTTGCGAAATTGTTTTGGCACTGAGTCGAAGCTAGATAAACCACGGAAGAAACGATTTAAAGCGTTCGTACGCAAATCTTAAAGTAAGCCACATCGCACCCGCAGGATTTGACCATGGAAAAAAAAGAGAACTCACAAACACCAGTTTGCCTTTAGCAATTTCCAAAATGATTGGCAACACGTGATCGCCGAGGAAGTTGTGGGAACACTTGAAATCAACGGTCGCCGTGGCATGCTCTCGAACAATTCCACGTCGTGGCACAATCTCAATGATGTTATGCTGGCGAAGCACTTGCTGCAATTCAAAAACATTTTTTATCTGATAATACGGGTCCTAATGGCTCTATGAAAAAGACAGACAGACAGACACGCAGAAAGACACGCAGACAGGTATACATAATCTTTTGGGAGGAATGAAGCGGGTATGAGTTCCTTAATTTTGAGTTCCATGTCTTCGAGAAAAACGACACGCCTGAAAAAATTAAGTTAAATTTTACCCATACGACATACAGTAGTATCATATGCGCCTTAAATTGATACGCCTACCATTGGCAAGGGGGTCCTCCAGGGTTTTGCAGCATTAGACGTACCGTCGAGGTTTCGCCGATCACCGCAGTCCCTAATTCAACACATATTTCTGCCCAGCAGTTGATTTCTGGAACTGGACTCGCGCTATCGAAATATCAGGATGTCATTTGAATCAGAAAACAAAAAACCGAAACTTATACGACAGTGTGTGTACCGGTACCTGTAGGTCAAAACATTTTTTAACTGATCTGCTTTCCCGGCAGTTTTGATTAAAATTGCATTGATTCTACAGGAAAAAAATCAGGTAGGAAAAAAATCTGGTACGAACAATAAACGCATTTAAAAAACATATTTCGAATGGATTAAAAGTGTGAAAATATGGCGTACTTTTGGACACGCAACAGCTCCCATAGACGCTGTTTCCCAAAGACGCTGAGTGAGCCCAATCCGATCAAATCCACGATCTGCATGACTGGCTGCTTAGCCTCCACGGTGATTGTACATATCTCTTTAATTAATGCGGACCGATCGCTTGCTTCCGGCACTGACAGTACAAAAACAATTAACTACTGTCCAGATAAACATCCTGAGAAAACATGGACAATCAAGTGTGAAGAAAAGGCTTACATTCACAGAGCGCCTGGGAGTATAAGGTAAATACAGTCGACCCCGTCCAGTGGGCTATAAAAATCATGTTGACCTTTTCGTGGGTCAGAGCTTGAAGCCGGAATACATTGGTAGACACTTTGAGCGGTCGACCTGTAAAAGGGATGAGCAAACATTTTCAGATCAACATGCTCGCTGGTTGGCAAGTAATTCTTGTTTTCCACAGATTCAATTATAGTTTAACTGAACCCGTCATATGATATTCGATGCGTTTTACGTATGCCAGAATAGTATGTGCTCATCAGCCGTAAATACGTAATTTAAATAATTAGCGTCTGCAGATACTAATTATACAGGAAAGTTCGAAAGATTATTTTGAATGTGAAATACTAATCGCAGAAACATGAAGAAAATGTGAGAACTTTCCGGCATGATTCAACTCCTCAACGATATGTTCCGCGGATGAGGTCTGGATGATTCATCAGTTAACAATTGCTTTGTCACTGTCGAATCTCTGCTTTAACAATTTCTTTGTTTTGAAGTTTTATTCTTTTGGATTTTTCCCTGTTTCTAATGATCTTTTTCTCTAAGGCCGGGAAACGGAGAACAAGGGCTGACCGACTGTTTCCTCATCTGCGTCCAAAAGGACCCCCCTCCCTCGTTGGTTTCTTACATGTTAAGGCTCCCCCCCTGTTGAAATTGGAAACGGTTTAGGCTACAAGTCCTCCTCCCCGTTCTCCTTTTCATCCCTTTCCCTTTACTATTTTCCAGTGTTGACCAAGTGTTTCCAGTGTACTTGGCTCGATAAAATGCGAATTATTATTGTTTCGTCACCACAAAACAAATCCAACCCTAAGTATTGGACATTGCCCGAGCGAGTGCGGAGTGAAACCAATAAATTAAAAACTCAAAACGCCCACTCGAAAAGAAACAGGGGACAGAAAGGGGCAAAAGAGACGGGAGGGGGACTTGTAGCCTAAACTCTTGAAACCTAATTATGGAAGGACCTTCCCCCCCGCTGAGAGGTTGCAAATCCCCCCCCCCTCCCCGGCAGAGGGGTGTTGAAAATTTATAGGAGATTCTTCTTATCAATTTTACCATCGACATCACGTGGACTGTGCGGTTTGAGGTCGACCATGCTGCCCGTCCCATCCGGTGCGGTGCATTGCGCCAATAATTGGCACTCAACATCGAAGGCATTGTTATTATGCACTTTAAACGTGTAAGTCGCGGGTGTGCCAATGCATTCTCGTTTGAAACTGTACTGCCAAACAGGAAACTATGACAAAATAAACAGTTTTTTCCAGTAAGAAGACTCGATAGAAAATTTGACGCCGGAATAAAGGACGCCAAGTTTCATACCGATAAATGACCGATGACTCCATTTCCGTGAACAATCACGCGATGGGTCTGGAAGGAACCTTGCGGCGCGACAATTCGCAGAAGCAGTTCCGCCTGATACGACTGTCGATCCTTAGGGGAGAACGTGACACTGACGACCTTTTGGTCGTTAGCGGCTATAATTCCGCTGAGCGTAGAAACATTCACAAATACCTTCAGCGCTTCCGGGATGAACCACTGAAACCTAAGCTTTAATTAATTTTTTTGTAAAAGCCTGCCTTCTTTCCAGTTATTTCATATATGAGACACTGTCAATAAAAATCAGGTTTCAGCATTGTTTTTCAAAAAAACAAATTCTTGCATCTGATTTCACGAAAACAATTCATCTTTTGGTAGAAAACAAGTTGCTAACGACTGGTTTTTATAGACTGTATTTCACGCAATAATAAACAGTAATAACAATAATAATAATAATAATAATAATAATAAATAGTAATAACAATAATAATAATAATAATAAAGACGGTGAGTATTTGTTAAACGTACTTTACGGGAAACAGGGAAGTGTTGATGATGGGGGCAGTCAGCTTTGACTGCTTACTGACTGCTGTGTTTGGAAAGGGTAGATGATTCTGAACGGAGACTCGAATTTCGGGGTCATACAGTCCGCGAAACTTGACGCTCTGAACAAGATCATTTTAGAAGTTTGGTTGGGCGTTCTTAAACGCCAGCTTCACAGTTCATACCTGTGTGTGTTTTTCAAAGTCATTGAAGATCACATTGAGTTTTTTGTCAATTTGCGTCTTGGGCTCGGACTTGCCGACTTTTACAACAATCAGGGAACTTTCTCTGGACTTGAGTACAAAGAATTTCCGAAGAACTTTGAGGCCACTGCAAAAAAAGATGGTTCTTTTACGTTAGCCCTAAAAAAGAGGACCATTTTACCAGCAATAAGCATGAAATTTTGGAGAAGAATGACAGAGAAGATGCATCATTTATGTCGTCGGCTAGAATTATTTGTAAACAAATACATTTTAGTAGCAAACAAAAGGATAATAATATTTGTTCACGCCATGTTGTTCAGTAAGTCGTACACAAAACATCATTAATTTAGGAATACGATAATTTAGATGTTTTGTCTTCTTTTTTAAGTACTTATAAGAGCTCGATTAAAAGTTGGAATGGCTTTCACTGATTTACATGTTTTTAAATATATTGTTTTCGTAATACATCACATTTCGCAACAAGTACAAGAAGTGTGAGAGGGAAAAAGGCTTTTGTTACCTCTCACTGTCTTGAGCCATGCGAAACATGAGAGTATTCTCTGTAGGATTGGTCAGCGAAAACGTGGCAAAAGACTCGCCGCCCAAAGCAAATTCCCGAAAGACCACCGAACTGTCGTCCTGACCTTCCAGCGTGAGACGAGGACGTAGGTAGGTTTTGTCTTTCAACGAGGCAGTGTGGCCACACAATCTGATCTTGCTCGACCAGGGTGGAATGACCTGGTAATCCTTGATGAGCTGGAATCCACTAAGAAATTCAAACATCACGTGGCACTCCAGTTCCGTCAGGAAAAAGAGGTCGGTAATATTCTGCGAACGGGGAAAGTTAACATCGACTTTTGTAACCACTTAACGGAATGGAATAAATCGATCTAAGACAACGTTCCCATTTTTAAATGTGAGACGAACAAATTAACGACATCATTTTCGACGAGCTATTTTTGGCATTTTTTCCAAACTATTTTCCACACTTCTTGCAACATCATTTTTGATGAGCTATTTTCGACGTAATTTTCGATATTAGTTTCAACACTATTTTCTACACTATTTTTGACATTATCTTCGACGGGCAGCCATTAGACTTGGCCTTACGTTGTAAAACGCATGAGCAGAGTTTTGCAAATGAGAAGAAAAAAAGCGCATTATTTTCAATACTTTAATCGAAAAATGCAGTTGAATTGTTTATTTTTCAGCATAAGCACTTAATTAGCATCACTTTAACATTTCATTTGTGTGACTGTCAAGGCAAGAGCGTGTGGGAAATTAAGCACGCTGCATTTTTTACCCCTGAAAAAGTATGTTTTTTAGGTTCACGTGCTGGACGATTTTGTGAAGCGTTTCTTTGCTCGGATTATGTTGAAATCGTTTAGGTCGATCCTTCTCGCAATAATTCAAACCAAAAAGTGTCGATACAACTCCGTTACAAATCCATCCCATAATTTTCATCAAGATAAAGGTGCAAAAAGCTTACTGGACTGAAAGAGACAGTGAAGTCTACGCTCCCCATAGCTCCAATTGTGGCGGTTTGCGGGGTCACGACAAAGACCCGATCTGAATCGTTTGTCCAATTAACGACTATCGGTTCGTCTGACAGGTTGGCGAGTTTGACAAGCTGATAAAGAAATAATTTTTCACCAGCACCAATGTCAAAGAAAAAATAGTTCAAGCGACGCTTACCTGCCTTAATTGCTATCGCTCCGACCGCGGCGTAGCCGAAGAAAATTTCCATCTTGTCGAGCGTGAAAGGATTCTTGTGCCGGTCCTGCAGAAGACATTTTGATTGCGTCACATAATTCAGAAGAAACTACAGGAAAAGTGAGGGGCCTTACAATAGGCGGCTGAAACCAATCCGAAAATTTTAGAACCGGCGACGCACCCAATTCAGCTTCCGTTGCTTGTAGATCATTGATATTGTCTACAATTGAAACCGAGACTTGTATATAAATACCAAACACCATCGAATACTGAGCTAAAACGTCTGTGTCTGCGGTGGTAATGTTCATTACCAGTCACATACACAGACATAGACACAGACAC
>LRSR01005130.1:0-20275 GCA_001579985.1 Hypsibius dujardini | reverse complement strand
TCGTTTTCTTCGGGCATTCGTATGTTTAAGACATGGGAGGTCACGGACATGTATGGTCATTGGTTTGGGTTGTGTTAATTTTTTGCTGGACTACGGAGAGAACAGATGGATTTGCCCTGCGACTGTATTCGAGCTTCGGGAAGGATCGACCGGCGATCAGGCCTCGTCTGCAGCCGAAAGCCTTCCTTCTAGGTTTGAGTCGCAAAAAGTTACCCTAAAAAACTAAAAAAAAACACGATAAACATTCTAAATTTAAGGAATAAGCATTATATTTTTTCAAAATTAAATAGCGTTCGAAGAGCTCAAGTTTTCAGACTTCCGATGACATAGAGCCCTAAAACGTTTTTAAGAGTCTTTTTATTTTACATTAGTGAGAAGGTTTTGCTCATTATCTAGTCCGATGAGCTAAAAAACAACTGACGGCAAACAAAATTGACGTTTTCACTTTTAAGGAGGAAAGATCATATACTTTTTAAAATTAAATAATTTTTGAAACTTCGAAGACCCTAAAAGTGATTATTTTGCCAGCAGAGGAGGCAGATTGTTTCGAAACTGCGATAAAATTTTCTAGATGCCATGGAAAGGGCACGGAATGGGCGGGACATTGCAGGCAACATTCCTTTTTCGACCACTTCTCTGTTCCAAAGCCAGAACTCACCCTCTGGAGGATCATCGCTGTCAGAACAGCCGAAGATGCGACTGACTTTGCGGAGGAAACCGTGGGAAACCTGCGGAGCGTATGAGGAATGCAAGAAGTCGCTGATCAGTTATCTCGAGCGAATTTTAAAGGCAAAACCGCGCGGACAGTCACAGTTTTCCTTGAAGAGGCCGCCGACGTTGAATCTGTCGGAGCTTCCTCCAACAGACTTCCCGTTGTGTACGAGTAAGGTTGAGTGCATGATCCGGCTATATCGGTCTGGTTAGAGTACTTGGCCCAATTATTGTTTGTACGGCCATAGCTTTAGCGGAAGGACTCTTGATGGCAAAACAATTTTAACCACTCTGAACAAGTCCCGATTTTTCAGTCAGCGGATTTGTGGATTTGAAATAAACTACAGTAAATCTGTAGAAGATAAGGGCGTGTTTCGATTACCGGGGGAGCCCAAACAAGTCCCCTGGGGGCGCCCTTGCACTGTCGTTCGATCAGAAACATTATTTCAAAAGACATATATTTTGGGTAAAAAAAAACATAATTTGTAGTGAATAAAGTGTACGCAAATAATATAATTTTATGGCATACCAGGCAAACGTTATGGGTCGAATCACTACTTGGGTTGAATCGGTCGGGTGGCGGAGGGCGCCACGAGTGTAAATTGTAAACAACACTCATGCAGCAATACACACACCGCCTGCGGCTCCCTCCGCCTCCCGACCGATTCAACCCAAGTAGTGATTCAACCCATAGCGTTTGCTTGGTATGTGTCACGCATTTACACGAGCGTCGCTGTGTTAGATTTTCTTTTTTCGGGAACCCTCTCGGGATAAGCAGAGGCTCGTTTAGGGTTCTTGCAAGTCGGAGCCAGAGTCTCTCATGGTGGGGCAAGAGGGTGGCCAAAGGGCAAAATACATTTTTGTCCAGATAGAACCCAAACTTCGGTCTCTTGTCCGTGATCATTTTGAAACTTGTGGGGTCTGATTTCCAACCCCCGGGAATATCAAAATATTTTCAAATACTTAAGTTTTCCCATTAAATTTGGACGATTTTTGAATGCTTTGAACTTCCCATATTCATTCATCAATAGAAAGCTTGTACGAGGGGCATGCTGAAATGATTGAAAATCTGTTTTTAAAAAACAATGGGCGACGAAATTAAAAGATCCAAAATTTTATGCGGAACCAGTACGTTATTGTGAGTATGAAATAAAAGTTTCAGTTAGGTTGGCCAAAAACTTGCCAACGGGCAAACACAATAGCGAAGCTCACTTGTAAAAACGTAAACAATCAGTCGATCGATTATGCATCGTGATAAAAAAGCTCTCCGAAGCGCTGCTTTCAATGGTTTAAAAAATCATTATTACCCTCTTGAATATTTTAAACGTTTGAGAGTAACTTTTGATGACTTGGCTCCATTTATGGCAACCGTTTGGAGATGCTTTCGTGAATTTTTGGCTGGGGTATTGATTTGGAAGGTCGACAATCTTCAGGACGTCCCGCATCTGCAATGACAACTGTAAATGTCTCCCAAGTTCAACGCCTCATAAAAAAATCCTCGTGGAAAATGTGAGTAGATGAAACAGGAATTTGGACATCAGTTTCGCAGCCTTGCAAGTCATTCTTCATCGAGATTTGAAAGTCAGGAAGGTCTGTGCCAGATGGGTTTCTTACAAGCTGCCAGATGAACAGAAACAGACACGCAAAGACTTTTCGGGCGGATGTGAAAGATCTTGGTAAAAACTCTTTTTATAACGAGTGACGCCGAATTATGATGCGGTGCGCATGTGTCATGCTGCATATGTGACTGTGGTGACCAGTGATGCGTTTCAACTAATAACTTCGCGGACTGCCGCCTTTTCATACTACTCATTTGCAAGCGTTTTCGGTTTTTGCTTTTTCTCACCCACCCACTTCTTGTTTTGAGTGTGGAGGATACAGGTCGCTAAAATTTAAAAAAAAGCTATATAGCAGATAAAGAAAATAACAAACGTTACTTAAATAATGAGACAAAATCAGAATTTAACATTTGAAAAAAAATAACTTTCGACGAATGTCACTTGAAAAATATATGGATGAAACCGATACCGAATTAATAAAACAGACACGCACAACAGACAAACAGACGAACACTTCAAATCGAGCAGTTATTAAAAGTGCTAATACCATACTTCCGCTGTCGAAATCACTGCGCAATGTAGAACTACTCAAGGTTAGAACTTGACAATCAATTTCACGGACGGGGTCACGACGATCAGTATACTATCAAAACATCCACTCTGGCCGATTTTGACGGCGCGCAGCTTTAGAATGCCTTTAGAGGGCCTTCAGTACCGCAGAGGTGCTTCGCCGCCTAGGGACGGCATGGGGATCTCACAAGGGTTACTGTTGGTTTCTTCCTCCGTGTGACGCCGTATAAACACTATCACAACGATTATCGGAACCAGGAGCAATATGGTCAAGACGGCAAAAACCTGAAAATTGCAGCAAAGAACGTCATACCTGTTTGTCCGCGTTGGAAACCAACCCGCGTATGAGCAGCTCTTCACTTACCGCTGATGCCATCAAGAGAGGCGTTCGCTTCTCTTCGGGTTTGTAGACACTCCCAAGGAAGACGACTGAAAAGCTTTGCATGAAATACATCACCGCCAAAACCGCACAACAAAACCACAGCTGAAAAGAGAATTTAATTGTGATCAAGCACATGATGGACCGAATCGATAATCTTCTAAATTGTGGGAAGGTCAGGAAGAATTCGCAAGGTTCCTTTTGCCTTACAAAATATCTGAAGTGGCTTTTCTCTAGATGATAGCGCTGAGTATAAGGGTTCCACACCCAACCGACGGTGGTCCGGCACATCCAGCTACTCGCTGTGAGAATCAACACGAACGAGACGCTTCCGACCATTTGGTATGTAATCAGGTTTGTGGGCTGGGACTGCGGGGGCTGGTTTCGGGGGTCATCCTTTGGGAGGGAGGAGTTACCCCGCCATATTACACAAGCACCGTTGCTGTTGTACGTTATACAAGGCTCTGTCCTCTGGAAAGACATGATCAAAGGTCCCGGTGTAATATAAGTAGTGTCTTCCAGATCTGTTTCTTCGTAGTCGGATCAACGTAAACTGTGGGATCTACAGAAGGTCGCTCGATCTATCTTGGGACAGTTGTTATGCGAATAGTATTGAAAAGGTTCCTCATTCCGTAATTTATTCAGAATTTGTTTTATCAAACCCCATCAGTTGGCTTATCGAAAAAATGCATTTGGCTTATGTCTTCCCTGATTTCAAATCTAGTTTGTAATTTCATCTGAAAGGAGAATGAGGTGCCTCTGCTTTTGTGACAAACCCATTTATTCCATGTGTTGATTGGACAGACTGGATGATTGTTGCCTGGGAGGTGCCGAAGCAAATTGAAAAATATCGAACCGTCCCAAGATGTACGAATTGTACATGTGCCTAGCGACTTCATTACCTGTGTAAAGTTTATGACGGCCAAGAGCGGACCGAGAGCCAGAACTACCTGAAAAAACACGGTGAATGGGTCGTTAACGCACACGCTGTTTTATACCGGGTGTAATTCATAGAACCGTAGCTGTGGAGGAGCACATACCAGGAAGAAAATCAAGATGGACCAAACTATCCTGTTGGCGGTGTCTTGCGAAAAGCGCTTCATTTTAGTACAACCACTGTACTGTTTCTCGTAAAACTGCAGACTGATTTTCACTATACAGCCAAATAGATTTCCACAGATTGTAGCTGCAACAACAATAGCATTCGCCTTGTCACCCACCCTTAGAACACCGGAGCTTTAAACTACGGTAGAAGATGACCCCTTATCTATTCCCCGAACGGTGTAAGTCACCTGCCAGGGTGCGGTTGCGGATGACGGATATTTTGTGCTAAAACGTTTGTGCAAGGCGGGACAATTAACGCTTTGAAGTTCCGGTACTCGTATCGAAACGCTAAAGCAGAAGGCGTAACAAGCATTGTTCCTGGTCAGTCGGGGTCGGTGATTATTAGCATCAGTTCACACAACCATAATCGAGAAATAAAAACTGATAACTAACGAAAAATTGAGTCATTGTTATCTGGGTTAAATAAACCCATCTCAAGCGCGAATCAGTTTAGCTAACATACATAAGACAAGAGAATCCTACAACTGAAGGTTATAACAAACTATAAAATAGAGTCCAAAGATGATAGCTCTGTTGCATGTGGGATTTAAGAAAAATATGTATGAAGCTGGTACAAATATTGAGAGAATATTCTGGAGTGAATCGGGAAAAAAGAACTAATCTATTTTATCCTACCAATTATTGTCAGCAGCGATATGGTGCGTCACCTATTACTAACGTTTGGTGCGTTCACCTATTATTAACGTATCGAATATAGTTGGCTTATTAATATTAATGTAACTAATTAACGTATCGAATATAGTTGGCTTATTAATATTAATGGATGGAAAAAATGAGTGTGATCATATAAGTCATTTCAAGTAACGATTTCGTTGGAGACGATTTCGCACATTAAAGTTGATTATTGGGTCACTAAAACTTTTATATTACCGAACAATTATTGGAATTTGATCCCAGCAATTTATTAGAAAATTATATAAATTTTGAGCTATGGTTCTCTATGCGCGCAGTGTGAAAGTGTGTAGTCAATCAACTCGACATGAAAAACCGATGGAGCAAAAAATAACGATTCGTGCAAAATTAAAAAAACTATCAGACACAAATACACAGAGACACGTAAAGATTCTTTATGAAGCTCAGACAAGGAGTATGTCAATGGGAGGTAACTAGATAAACAGACAGGTAGGCAGACAGAAAAATAGACAGACAGACAGACAGACAGACAGACAGACAGACAGACAGCAGAGAGACAGTCAGAAAAACATTCTTGTGTTGTAGTATGGCTGGTCAGCTCCGCCTGGAAGGCTGAACCAGAGATACGAGATTAGCGGAAAGAAGAGACACATAAGTTGGTATTTTTGCCCGGATGTTTGCTCTGTGTGGGCACTCTCTCTTCAAACAAACAAGCATTGTCTAGACAGGTAAAGCAGCATTTCTTTAGTCAACTGCCTAGAGGCAATGTAGATAACGGGGCTCCGATTAAATAGGTGCCTTCATGTATCCTTTTGAGGTTCTTGCATGGTTGTTCTGTAACAATATAGAAAACTAAGAACTTATTAGATTAGTTGTGCGCCTTATGTACCGGCTAATGTCCACTGTTCATGAAGATAGATCACTCATGCAAAAAATGCGATGTGGAAAACAAACAATCAAACAAAATGTGAATAAACCAATCACAGGCCTTGGTTTTGACGCACACGGCTCAACATTTCACTTGCTCGCTGATATCTTTTCTTGATATCCTTTTTTGACAAACTTCTTTTACACGGTTTATTGAGGGCCGCACTGTCGCTAATATTGAAGGCTAGCTATTACCTAGCAAGGTTGTTGTACACACGTGGCAATAACCTTGCGCTGACCGAATTAAGTACTTCAACTCGGGAGCTGCACAACAGCCACGCGTCGAACGAGTGAAATGGCTTAACTCGGTTAGCGCAAGGTTTTTGCCACATGTATGTAGCAGTTTGAATGTATTGAATGTTTGAATGTATTCAGAACGTATTGCGATGTTACTGTCTCACGCGCTCTAGTACACTTACCGTTTTGAGTAAAAAGTAAACGTAGGTCCGGAGTCATACGTGAGCGTTACCCCCGCATCTCAAACAAGTGTTGATTTCCGTGGCCGTCAACCCACGATCCATGTAAACGATAGTACAGCCGCTCCAAGTGGAGGGACACGATTTCCCTTGGTGCGGCTAACTCCTAGCACCTTGTGTACTACAGCGAAAATTCTCTTATTCTGCGTACGTCACAGAGTCTTTTTCAAAATGACATTCAATTCAATTCAGATTCGCTTCGTGCTGTGGCTGCGGCTCGCTCGAACAACTGAACCAAATGCAAAGAGCGGCAATTACTAGTCGACCGTTGTCGAATTTAAAGTCATACTTTTCTTTTATAAGTTTGTATCAGCAACTTTGAAAGTGTAAGAAATGGCTAAGCGTTTTTGCTCTGAGCATCTAAAAGAAACACGATCTGAGAAATACACGCGGAAAGGAAATGCTCGCTTGTTGTGCATTTCTGAAAAAAAGGGTTTTATTTGAGCATTCTTCCATCTTTTTGTTCGGTCGGTTTGAGCCGAACCGCTTTATCGATCCATTAAGCTTGAGACGCTTTAGTAAAAACTGACCCTGTGACGTATGCAAAATAAGAGGACTTTTACTGTATACACGTGGCAAAAACCTTACACTTACAGAATTCTACAAAGATTCAGTTGTAAATTTGAACAATCAAACAACTGAGTGAGTGTTGAATGGTGGATTTGGGCTCTCTTGTTCTTGTCCACTGTATCCAAGGACCAGACGCACGGGGAATTCGAGCTTTCTAGAGCTTCGTCACAATTCTTCCCTATTGTAACTAAAACTATCAGGAAGTAAAAAAACAACTAAAAAAATCAGTGGCTAAAAGGTTTGCCTTACTTTTTTAGTTTGTTTCGTTTTCGTTTTCATTTTTTTTTGTTAAGAGTATGTTCAGCTAACCACATTTAAATCTTCAGCGATTTGGATTTGTAGTTTTTTTTTAGAAATAAAAATTTAAAGATCGAACGTTAGTGATAGTAACTAAAAGTTTCAGCATAGTTTCTTTTGTGTCGTCTTGCATCCATATCGAATGCCTTCACCAGAATACAAGTTGCAGGCGCGCTATGGTCAAGGACGTATCGGTACATCCCGTTGAGTTGTCGCCTAACGAAACACCAGATCACGAACGGCCACTCCCACATACACGTCCGACGATCCCACACAATGGTGATGGACATGCCCAGACTCAAGACGGCTTACACCGTTTCAAGGCCATCGTTAGATAGCGAACATTCGCCACCCGACCTCCTCTTTCCCCTCCTCCTCTTCCTCCTCTCATCCTCATTGTGCTGTCAGATTTACGTCCACTGTTTTTCCCCCCGGCTGCTCACACTTGATCGCTCCGGGAGCACGCATCAAGGCAACACACACACACACACAATCAGGCAGCGGGAGACAAGCACCGAGGACCCAGGCAGTGGGAGATAGGCACCCAGGCAGCGGAGGATAGACATCAAGGCCTGCGGCAGACACGCTTTCATCTAAAGTGCGCCTCATCGATTCCGGCTTATAATTACTGGTAGTATTACAATCTCACGACAGTTCAGTCCCAACCTCCCGTCCTCTGTATTAGTAGCGAACCATTTTCCCCCATTTGACTGTCGAATTCCTCACGGCTGGCCGTGACCTTTCGGAAACCTTGACAGTTTGAAGTCTGAAATATACTGTGAGGGTCATCTTACCTCTGTAAATGACAGAGGTTTTGGACCTTTGAATTGTTTACTATCTTGTTTAGTGACATACTGTAGAACAATGATGCCACTGTCGTGGAATATTGCGTTGTGTTCGCTCGTTGTGGTGCTCTCTCCTTGGACTGCGGACGGCTTTGCGCTCCGACTGTATAATTCGGACTTTGCGGTGAAGCCGCTGGAGAACGGTACATATGCCGGTGTATCAACGTTCCAGACAGGTAGGCTCTAGGACTCACGTAAAATCTTCATTTTTTACGGCCGAGATTTCATATCGGCGAAGGAAGAGGTACAGATGGAAGACTGGTAGACAGACATTCAGGCAACATACAAATAGATGGAAAGACAAAGAGGCAGAAAAACAGACAGACAAACAGACAGACAGACAGACAGACAGACAGACAGACAGACAGACAGACAGACAGACAGACAGATCGACGGACAGACAGATGGACAGACAAACGATTTCAGATTTCAAACATATAAAAACCAATTTAGTTTAGGTTACGTTTATAATGTAGGTAAGGGAGACTAGTGTTTGCTACCGTTTACTAATGTTTAATGTAGTGTTCCCGAACAGCTAGTACGTTCATCCGGTCGGATCATGTTAACCTGCTCCGGATTACATTTACGTTAATGTCAATCGATATTATAGTGTATTTTGTGAACGTCAATAATTTCATTTAATTACATCCATTAAAATGACTATTAAAATATGAAGTTATTCGTTTGGCACGCACGATACGACTTTATATGGCAACGTCTACAGTAAGCAACATTCAACACGGACGTCACTTGCGCTTTGCATACAAATGTTATACTTTGCATGTGGATCGATCCTGGTTCCAATGGGCGTGGCTCACTTGAGTTTTTTAAGTGTCATAGATTGTCAAGGTTTGATTATGATTATATGATCTAACCGCATTCCCTCGTACGGCTCAAGTGGAATTGTAACGTCGCTGTAATGTCTAATGGAACTCTACGGAAGTGTAATGTCGCTTCCAACAGTTTCGCCACAGATTTGTTTTATTCCAGGCAAACAGCGTGATTCATTTGTTCCTAGTAAGAGTGAGGGCGTGTTCTTCCTGTTAGACGCGTATCTTGAAAGGAAAGACGTACGAAAGCATACTCGAGTGCTCCATTTTTCCAGACAGTAATTTGACATGCAAGAAAAAGGTGGAACCTTGACGACACATCAATTCAGTTGTTCCAAATTCAGGCGCCTCTCCATACAAGAAATGAAAGGGGACATGATGATGTCATTTCCACCATTCATATCTCGTTTGAGTAGCCTTAGTTAAATTCACAGACAGGTCTATGTGCAGTGCGAAAATCAATATTGACACTTCGGTTATTTGTCTTTGTGTATTTATAAAATTTCCAATTTTACTTGTCAGGAGAAAATAAGTTTCTGTTAACACCATTTTTGAAAAAAACTTAATTTTAAAAGATGCGGCAAGATTTTCTTTCTGTCTGTCAATTTAACCAATTTAACCAATTTATTCGTTTTATAAAGATCCGATAACCGCCAGCAGAAAAATTTAATTTAATTACAGAGGGCGTGGTTCCAGATACAGCAATATAAAAGGCGACTCAACAGTGTCATGGAGAAATGGGTAGAAAAGGAAACAGCTAAATTACAGGCAAAATATGAAATGCGATTTATGGTTTCTAATTAAAGTTTAAAATTCTAATTGAAAAATGGTTTGTGCCAACTTAAAATTCTTAGTGAGAAATGGTTTGTACTGCACGAACTTGGAATTTTAATTAAAAAACAGGCGCTAACAATTTGAAATTCAAGTTGAAAATTAATTTGTATCGACTTCAAATGCTAATTAAACAATGACTTGTACCAAGCTGAAATTCGACAGTAGTTAAAAAAAACAGTTCTGACGCGACTTTAAGTTCAAATTAAAAAATGAAAAACAGATTATACCAATTTAAAATTGAACTTTGCTGACCCTCTCGCGTGATTTCATTTCAGCACGACCGTATCCCGGGAAGGGTCGATTCCTCCGCCTGAAACCGATCGAGTTCCCCGCCGTCCGAGGCACCCTGGACTCTCCGGTCATCAACCGTCTTCGGGCTTTCCCACAGCTGCAGAGACCCATGCTGTGGGATGACTGCACGGACTACCGGCTCTGCAAGGCGCGGCTGATTCAGTATCTGGCTGCGCGGATTAACGAGCAGAAATTGAACTCTGAGATCGTTGACGAACCATAAATTCACTGTCAATCGAATCGCCCCTTCTCTCGCTCGTCTTCATCCCGTTGTGTTCTTCTTTCTCGCGGAGATCATGAGCCTTTTACGGCACTTCATCTCACCCCGCCGACGACGCGGACGGAGATCAGCAATTAAAAAGCGTCCTCGTTCCATTTCCTCTCGCGCTGTTCAATTTCTTCCTTTGCTGATGGAATTTTATTTGGTCGACAGCGCTTTTTTTTGCTTGTCTTATATATATAAACTGCTCTCCAGATAATGGTGTCGTGCAATCGTTTCCCCTAATGGTATTATCTGATAAGGAGATACGCACTCGCTGTTCGCTAACGGGTTTTTTCTCGGTGGCTGCAACTGGGAAGATACAGACGCTTTATCCAGCCGAGTTGAGGCAATCTTCTTTTGCCCGTTCTACGTCGTCAACAAGCACGCAGCAATCCATCCAGACTGCCTAATAAAAAATTCAGATCAATGTGATATGCGAAAGAGCAATATCTTTACAATCTTCTCCAAAACTCAAAACAAAATTAGTTTTCAAGTTGAATAACCCTTTTTTAAATGATTTATTTTCTAGCATAAGAAGTATGTCATTTTTAACTTAATTTGCCCAAAAATGCAAATTGACCTTATAATTCTGAAGAATTTTACCATGTGGTGAAAAATATCAATAGCGGAAAAATCAAGGTGGGAATCAAAAAGAGTCAGGCAGCCATTTTGAATGCTGGGATACCAAAGAGCACTTGTCTTGCAACTTGTTGCAGTCACTGTCAACTTTTTTTTGCGTAATTAGAACCTAAACATCCCGTGAATGCATTTGAGATGAAGATTGAGAAAATTTAAACAAGAGACCCGACAAGGAGCCCCGTCATCTAAACGCACACACACATATTTCTTTTTCAGCGACCCAGTCCGATCATACACACATAGCCTCAATACTGGATGTGTGGCTCAAACTCAGGCCATCAATACTAGATGTTTGGCTCAAACTCGGGCCATCAATACTAGATGTTTGGCTCAAACTCGGACCACCCAGTTTTGCTTGCCCCCAGCTAAAGAGTGGTTCGAACTCTGCCACCCAGTAATCTGGCCACGTGTGCATATGCATTGAATTCAGTTTTGTTTACAACCAAACTGATGTGAGATACATTTTCGCGTGGGTGCGCATGTATCCTACTGTACGTGCCGATTCGAAGGCACTCGGCATTTACGCGATTACGTGGAAACGGTATAGCTGAAAGTATAATTCTGGTCAAAATACGTTAGACACGTCCGGAATTTCCGATGTTTTTCTGGCATTCTGCGACAGACTGTTGCACTGGAATTACAATTGAATCGTTAGTCGTGCGTAAGTGTCTGTCTTCTCAGGAAGCAGACGTGCGCGGTGTATTTCCACATGGACATGTGTCAGTGTCCTGGATCCCTAGGGATCGATCGACGGATCGACCTAGGGATCGACCTACGGCTAAGGTTGTTTTCGTCCAAAATGCAGCAATTGTGTCAGCAACACTAAAAATATCTTGCCAGTTATATCCAATTTGTGTGGGACCATTTTGTCCAACCCGGTTGATTTTTTTTCCATACCTCTTAAGGACGTAATCGTTTTCTTCCACACTAGTGTTGGCTTTCCAATACAACTACTTCAATCAGAATAAAATTTAAAGTGTAAAGCCCCGTATGAAATGCAATTAGTGCTGCGGTAAATGTTCCATTTCTAGACACAACAATTTTAGTGCTTTATATTCAGTTGTTAACTATTTCTTTCGATATAGAAATGGGCAATGAAATAACGTGAAAAGCAAGCCACATTTTTTCCAATGTGGTAACAAATTGCCTCTTGACAAATTGAGCGTCCCGAGTTTTCTAACCAAATTTTGTATACATTTTTTCCATGACAGTATGCGGTAGCTCCGTCCCCTCACCCGGACGTCATTTTTCATGCGAGCCCATAAGCTTCAATTTTAAATTCATTAGTGAAAGTTCTAGAGAACTAACGCTAATTTGTTTTAAATATTCTTTAACATGCAATAACTTAAGTGTAAAAACGAAAAGTCATTTTTGCTTATTTTTCGTAAATGTTTTTGTAAATATTGTGAATACGGTCGGTATCTCACAATCACGTATGTGAATGTTCCATTTGTCGATGTGCATATTAACACGGGTAACAGCAGTTATTTGCTAGTTCATGATTCTTGGCTGCCGTTTGTGGTTAATCGGAAAAGGTTTAAGTCGACAGTGATCCTTCACTTTAATGCAATCCATAAACATTTTTCTTCTAAGAATTTAAAAATTGCTGCGCCGCTGAAAGATTTCTTTCACAATAAAAAGAGCGATTCTGAAAAAAAGTGTTTCGCCAAATTGTGACCGGATAATGTCTATCTTATTTTTAATATTTTACTTATTGAGATTTATATTTTTCCAAAAAATCATTGATGTAACCAGTTTGTGGTGTTAAAACAATTTGGTTTAATGACGATGTACAGTAGTTGACAATTAGCGCTTATACGAGATTCTACTATTTTCAAAATAAAGTCTATCTTTTTCGTTTTTCAAAACAGCAATCCCCACCGCCCACCGTGTCCCACATCCGAGCCCACCTGCCTCGTAACGTCTTCCAGCTATTCCATCAAATGGAGTCCGGGATCTTCCTCACACGGTACGCCGTCGGCGACCTCGCCTAACAGGTGGCAAAATCCAAACAAAAAGTGGCAACCATTCGGACAAAGGTAGAGGCTTAGGGCAAGGTCCCTTTGCCCGTACCCGCTGATCCAAGCACGGTCCTTGAACTCCAGGGCTGGAAGGCGGTCAACATCACCGCCCAGACTTTCACTAAGGTCAGCCGAACAAACAGTCGCGAATGCCTGGAAGCTTGCAGGTAAATGTTTTTGTAAAGAAGAGTTTCGCATCAATCAACGGGTTTTATAGCAAGCGGTTTTAGCCTTTTTTCATACAATAATATTCAGCGTTTTTTACCACAGGCCGCTTACTGGTTCCTAGACTAGCCGAAATATAGTTTTTTTGTAAGTACTCGATATATGATCTATTTACAAAGTGCAAAAGACTACGTATTTTTACATTTTTTTTCTGCTGACGGCGTGCGGAGACCTCTTTTCCTCCAAAAATGCTAGAAATAGCCAATTTTGGTATTTTTGGCCGGACCTTGGTCATTTACCAAATAGTCAGATCATGATCTCTAGTTTTTAAGTAAAACCTCTATTTTTCAAATCCAGTTAAGTTTATCGAATTCGGTCAAACCGTCTAAGCATGAAATAACGGAGGTCTTGAAGAAAAATTACACTGAAGAATACATATTTTGAAACCAATCTGTAGAACAGTTTCTAATATTTAATCTTAAAATCTCGGAAATCACTACAATTAATTAATATTAACTAACTATATAAACTAAAACATTGTGAGAAAACGTAAAATCATTGGGTATAAAATTAATTCAAGTATATCAGAAAAACGATATTAACAGGCAGGTCATAGGCTGCCGGTTCGTCTCGTTCGACCTCAACACCGGTTTCTGCCAAGCGTTTGACGATACGGAAAGTTCGTGGCTAGTCCGCGACGTCAGCCACTCGTTGCTGGCAGTCTCCAGTAAGGCCTTCACGGTGAAGAAGAACATGGACTACATCGATGATGACATCGCGGTGAAGGAACCGTCAAGCGTTGAACTGAATCTGGACGGCCTATTCGGAGGCGTGGTCAGACTAGAGATGGCCAGTGAGGAGACGTGCCTGCAGCTGTGCCGCATCCACCCGTGCTGCAACGCGGTTACCTTCAAAACTGACAACAACGGCTGCTTTTTAAAGTGCAAGACGGTTTTGAATTTCGATGAAATCGATAATTACGCTGCCTCCTATTTTTCCTGAATTGCAATGAAATGAATCGCCACACCGGCTAGAATTTAGAGAATGGTTCAGATTATTTACTGCAGGAAACATAAATAAAAGCTGCAAATTTACCAGTCAAGGGGGACGGCGCAATAGCGCCCAAAATCAGCCCATACAAATTCCTCCAGGTACTTTAAGTCATTCCGCACTTCCAGCAGTCCTGATTTCTAATAAGGAGACATCCCGGCCGTAGATGCGCCTTATTGCCACACCCGGAAGACTCCGTCCGAGCCGTGAACTCCCCGTTCACGTGGCCCGTTCGACTTACTCCCGTAATAATTGTCGGTCCGCGACTCCGCGTCCTCCGTTGTGAGTTGGACTGGATCGGACTCCTTCTGCTTTAACCTGGCGGCGTCCTGTCCCGTGTCTCAGAGTTCCGCGCAACCTTTAGAGCCTTGTCTTGGTTCCTTAGCTCTTAAGCCGTTGTGCTGCGCCCATTCAATTTGGACGAGGCTTTACTGAAGATTGCGCGGAAATTTGAGACAGGACAGGACGCCGCCAGGTTAAACCAGAGAAGAGATTGGTCGCAGTTCTACTTACAAAGAAGAGCGAATCGACAAATTAAAGTACCGGAAATTACGGGCGGAAGTCGGACGGATCATTTGAAGAGAGGGTTTACAACTCGTTCGGAGTGTTCAGGATGTGGTGTACCAAGTTTTCGTAGTTTTCGTGCGTCGAATTTCACATAAGCAGACACTGCGGAGCACCGTGTGCAAAAGCAATCGTTTTTCGACCTTAACAATTAACGTACTTCTTTATCCACGTTGTATAACAAGCGGTCAGCTACGCGTTAACATAAGGCAATAGAGCTTTTGCCCGTAGATATTCAGCTCGCCGAGGGTCATTCTATAAATATAATTATTTTTATAACTATGAACGAAACGAATAGACTAAAAAAGACAAGGCCATCACAACTACTACGAACACAAACAACCTGCAGCACCCATCGTTGGGCGGAGGCTGGCAGATGGGAGTGGGGACACTCTTGCCTCAAACACGAATTTTCAAATCCTTAACCATATGGCCTACCTACGGGGCATAGGGGGACAGGGCAAAAAAGTCGTGTCTGAGGCCCAATCCTTAACAATGGAACCAATGAAGTGCTACTGGCACGACCGAATTTGGGGGGGGGGCACGATTTTATGGTGCCCCCCCCCCATCCGCCCGACGCTGCCTAGCACGGCGTTCGACGAATAGCTACAAGCAATCGGAACTCGGCGCTCGTTGAGATATGTGAAACCAATTAAGGCTCGGAAAAGATATCTATAAAAAACCTTGCGGAATCTGATTCGAATTCGAACACCGAAGCTAGACAGAAATGTAGTTTCCTCCCCAAAGCGTCGGTCAAGTGATCTGCCAGCAGTGCCAATCAAGTAAGCAGGCAGTAGGATTCCATCAGCTGAAAGCGTCCTTGCGCAGCAGACGACAGACACGAAGGCGAGGGTTTCCAAACATGCTTCAAAGCTCACTTCCTTAATATATACCATGAGGCGGAAAATAAAAACTCTCATCATCCTTGCGGGACTCGCGCGGAAGATTCAAATAAAGCCAGTAATTTGGCGACGCAATCGGAATGCCAAATTCCCCACATCAGGTTCCTGCAGCAGCCATCAACAAAACCGGAACACTCCGCCGCGGAGAGGCGGAGTTCCCTGTCGCCTCCGTGATAAAAATGATGCAGGAGGATTTTATACTCTCAAAAGTAGTCTAGAAGTAGGGAGAATCCGACCTTCCGCAGGGAAAAATAGAGGTTGAGTGCTTCTCTCTGCGGGAGATTAATTTACCGATTGTCGGAATAGTTTTTCTCGAGATCAATCTTAATTTGGTAAAGGCCAATAGTAAGCATATGAAATTTCCGGCGGCATCAATTCAGTATGTGTTGCTGTTCTTCTCCACTTTTTACGGATTTTAACGAAATACTGCGGAAAAATAATACCGTCAACGTTTTCAAAATCTCGAACTTCATATTCGGCATTACTGTCCTCAATTGCAAAGAGCAAATTTCTCTTCTTATAGTGCTGCGCGTTGACGGAATAGCAGAAGCTCCTGTGCGGATCAGCACTATTTCTGGCTCTTGCAATCTCGAGGCCCATCGTCTCCTGCTCAGCTGGAGTCCAGTCTGGTAGCTTTTTCCAAGGTGACAGCAGCTTTATCTGTGGTCTGGCCTTCTTGATGTTGACACGCTCTGTCCAAAACACGGTGGTTTCTTCGTAATCATAATAGAAGCAATGTAACCGTCCATACTCCAGACCCTTAAAATAGGAATGGCAAAAACTAAAATTAGTCGACCAATTAGTTCCTTAGTCAGCTAAACTCAGTAGTTAACGAGTTCAGTTTAGTTTTTTAGTTTTTAGTTTTTAGTTTTTTTTAGTCAACACAAAGCTGCTTACTGAACATTCTAGTCAAAAACTAGCAATCATTAGACACTTTCCTTAAACGTGTCTCACATGGCGCACCAATGCAGTTATCCACAACAAATGGCGTTCCGCGAGGACAAACAGTAATTAATCTTTTTAAAAACGTTTTTAGGATTTCATTCGCCAATGAAAATCAGTACATTTAAAAAAATTGTGGCTAAGGCAGGACATTTTTTATTTAGCTTTTCAAAACCTAAAAAAAAGTTTTAGTTTAGTTTTGCCATCCCACCTTAGAATCAATCCAGCCATGTTTCGTGCCCATAAACCAACTGAAAATGTTTGCCGCCGTCTCCCCCACGGTTTGCATCCAGATCAGGTGCTTTTTCTCTTCTTCAACGTACTCAAATAAAGAAGGTCTACGGGATTGCGTTATGGACACTGACCATGCGAATTGAGGATAATCGTCACGGAGCTGCCCGGCCAGCTTACTTGCCAGCGACTCGCGACTCTTGACAAAGCGAAAGACTTTTGCAGCCAACTGATTGCAGAGTTCCGGACTAGCGGCGCCACAGGTACGATGTTGTGGGTCGTCACACTTGGTAAACAGAAAGAATGATTTGGCCTTCAGATGGCCACGCTCAAGAGCGGCTAAAATCTCATCCGTGTAGTTGCACATCGTCTGGATTCCTGGCAAGGTTAATGCCCGTACTCCGTGGATTCCTTCTCTCTCGATAACATCAGCAAGACCTGACAAAGTTTTAATGTCTTGGTTCTGTTCGTGGCACCAATACGCTAGGTAAACAATACAGACTCGCGCTATGGTCGAGCATATGTGTTGCTTCCAAGTGTCAAATAGTTTCCAGTCTGATCCGCAAAGGTTCACAATATCATCAGTCATTGTTTGGCTGAAAGCGAAAAAGCACCGTCGATTTGAGCCTTTACCGATTGATCACAAATGATATCCAGAAGATGCTAGTAGCAGCATCTCCTTTGAGTTATGGTAAAACAGCTTGCCCAAAAGAAGTATTTTTGAATTTCCAAAAGTGTACTGCATCATGTTCCCCCTAACAATATTCTGAAACAGATGTCCTCCCGTTATACGCGGCGTTTATTGGGAGGGGTAAATTTTCAATGGTGGAGGTACAAAATTTGCTCCGCATAAGTAAAAAAACTATGCCCGGTTTAAAGAGGGAAAAAAATGTCTTGGAAATGTCCTGCAAGACAACTAATTACGATTTTATTTTTTCGAATTATTTGCTTTTCTTGGCAGTTTTTCGTTTCTTTTGAGTTTTATCGCGTCTAGGAAAACATTTACATCATGATTTATATTATTTTGGATCACGTTTATTTCTTCATTTTCGATCATGTGCCAAATAACAAGTGCTTGAAGACGGGCATTTTTTGGCATTTGGAGAATTTACGTCCTTTAAGTTTTATTCGATTTTGATCTTCCATTGTCATTGAAACATGCATTCTTCATACTTTTTGGATGCGGAATTCAAAATGGAGTTTGATTATGTGCAGGCTCAAGGGATGTTACGTGTTTTTGGTGCTGTTTTCTTTGCATTTCGCCCGACCGTTGGAGCTGCATGATTTTCAGGTACACTACTTCGATTGATCTCTTGATTGGCTCTGCGGGGTTTTCGAATCATTAAAATGATTCAAAACTTAGTTAGAACAACGGCAGAATTCTCGGTTGAACGCATCAGGCAAATCTTTGGTGAGCTAATCAATGAATCAATCGGGTAGGGCTATGTGCAAGTTTGGTAGTTCCAGGGTGGGTGAAATTTCGTATTGTCGTCTGCCTGACTCCACGGACTTGTCGTTGTTTTTTGTTGTTGTGTTTGATTTTACTCGTACTGTAATATGCGAAATAAAAAATTTACCATATAAGTATAATTATGCCCTTCCGAATGTTTTTGTCATGGAGGGTAAAAAAAACGAAATCTAATAGGTTCATTTGGCGGCATATATTTATACTTCCAGTTACACTTCCTATTGCACCTCTCGCTATACCTCTGGAGTACATATTATCATTCGGGTCCGTGGCGCCTTCTACGGGATTTGGGTCCACGGCCTTTGTTAAGGACACTGCCAATAGTTGACCACCCTTGGGCAGCCCTGATTGAAGCGATCATCTTCCACCATATTCCAGACGGATTCCCTTTAAAATAACCAATTACGAATACGAACTGTTCAGCAACTTTAAAGTGCCGCCGTTAGGCTATTTCAATATCGAGTCTGCCTGAAATAGGATGCAAGGTGTCAATTTCAATCCCGGCTATCCAATGATGGTCCAAAAAAGCGGTAACTTTTGACAGTTTCTTTAATGTTGACCGTGGATCCAAATCACGCAGAATGCGCCTCGGACCATGACACAGCAATTTTGTATACCCAAAAATATTTTTTATTTTTGGTGAATATACCCCTCTACCACTTTTCTGACGCTTTTCAAAAACTAATAGAAACTGAGGGAGACGCGTCACTGACTCCTCATCAAACTATAAAAAACGAAACCCATCACTAGTGCACCGGAAAGCGCCAACCAAAAGGCGGGGGTGAGCTTCTTTACGTTGGCGGTAACCTAGCGATTGATTGATTGATTGATTGGTCACCAACTATGAACGCTCATATCCCCCAGTTCCCATTTCACATTAGCGATGTTGTGGTGTTGGTTACTTGATTGATTAGTCAGCCAATTCGAACTTCCCTTTCGCCCTCAATTTTGAACTTTTTCATACAAATTTCATAATCTTTCTTCTCGCGTGGGTGGGTGGGGGGAATAATAAGATTATGCCAAAAAGTCTCAAATCGACGGTGCTTGCTCACCTTAAATCCGCCACTGTCAAGCGTTGGTGTAAGGTGTGTAGTGCGCCCAGGGGATCTTTTTCTTCATACGCACGAGCGAAACTGCTTCTCAGCGTGTTATTGGTTGGATTGGTCAGCCAGTTCTTAAGGTGGAAATCAGTTTCATCGACACGAGTATGTAGGGCCCGATATTCTGCCTGAATAGAGCGCTGTTGAATTTCGCGTACGATATCCTGCCGGATTCTCTCAAGGTTTTTCGTAATGCAGTCCTGGATAGCAAGGAAATGCTTGGGTAACAAGTTCCCGAATAGGGCATCAATCTGGGCATCGATATTTGCGTTTGGGGAGTCCTGGTTGTTGAGCGCGATTTTCAGGAGCAGTTTGAGCACTGATTTAAGGACTGGCAGTGCGACTATCGAAGCGACTGGCTTAATTGTTAGAACGATTGGAGCTGGCATGCCGAGTCAAAGAAAGGCGAACAGAAGAAAAAGCCACGGTAAACCACCAGTAGAGTCTTCACTCGTGAAGTCAGAACTGAAGAACGAAACGGAGTTTAAGTGCACCTAATGAGGATCCAGCACAAATTGGACGCATCCACACAAGGTCATACAGCTGCTTGCAGGTTACTTGCAAACTTTTGATCTGGTGTGGTTTGACAAACAAGACTACACGTTGTTTGACTGGTAAAAATTTCAAACCAGCTTATCGATCAATCAACTCTGTACATGCATTACGAATTTCGCTGCCGAGAAAATTTGGTTTGTTGTCCTTTTCAAACCGGCTTATCGATCAATCAACTCAGTATACGCATTACGAATTTCGTTGCCGAGAAAACTTGGTTTGTTGTCGTTTTCTTCAATTTCAGCCTTAATTTTCAAATATACTTTCCAAATGATTACAGTCTATTTCTTTGTGTTTGCTGACCAGAATTTGGCCGGTTTGGCTTCAAGAAA
>LRSR01005129.1:0-17314 GCA_001579985.1 Hypsibius dujardini | reverse complement strand
TAGCTATTTCCAGATAACGAGAAAATGAGTTATTATTAAACGACAACGAACCCTTAATTAAGTCTCCGGTACCACCGCGTGCGAGTTATTGGATTTGCTTCCCGATGCAGTCCCTCTTATTTTCCGGAGCCGCATCCCCGGAAAGGCAGTATCGGCAGTTCCGTCAGCTGGTCGCACCTGTCTGTTCGTATGCAGCGATAGCCGCCAAGGACAGCGCAATACTGATTGGACGCCCTCTTGAAACATCTTACTCGATGCCCAGAAAAAGATCTGCCAATCAAAACCTAATTCAAAGACAATTCTTAGGAATCATTCAAGTAAAACCTAATAAGAGATTAGTTAATTGTATGGCTGCCAGTGTTTGCACTGTAAGATATGGCAGTGATTTAAACGATTGATTGATTGATTTGTGTGCACGTCGTTCCCCTAATAACCTTAAGGGTTATTACAAAAGGCATAACACCGGGGGAAGGGGAAGATACTGGGGCAGTGCCCCTACTGAAATAATTGGAGAGCTTGTGGAGGGAGCACATTCCGGGAAGGCATATTTAGTCCACCAGAAACGTCGAATAAAATTATGGCTCCTACCCCCCCCCCGGAAAAGAGTATTTTAAATATGGAAAAACCTACCTCCACCAAAAAACTGCTCTCCTCACTTCCAAGAAAATGATTACGGGAAAAGTTGCACGCTCTTGCAAATTATTCCAATAAAGGAAGCAGAACATACCGGGTTGAGTGCACACAGACTATCCAACAGCCATTTCATCCGGAAACGCAGCTGCGGCAGCGTGTTGTACGCTCCACTAAAGGTCGTAACCACAATCACCACCGGATACAACGCCACACAATGCCACACGAACGACAGCATCAGCGTTCGCGAAATCTCCAACCTCCGTCTCACTCTCAAAGTCGGACCCCTTCTCTGCGAGTACCACAGGGTCTTTACCCAAAAGCTCAGGTAGCAAAAGCCCGCTACGGCTGTCGGCAAATAAGTGCCAAACAGGGTGCTCAAAAATGCCGCTTGGGGATCGCCAATCTGATAGACACATCCACCGGCCGCGCCGGGGATCATGCGATACTTTGCGGTCGGACGGACCTGCCAAGCCACTATGGAAAGGGTCGCACACCAGGGTAGAGCTACTAGAATGAAAATTGCCTGTCGGGTTTTCAACTTAGCGAACTGAGAAGGAGATAGGGAAGCGGCTAGACGATGTATGGCTAGTAGCATCGTAGCCCAGGCTTCCGCCGGGTATACCAAGTACACCCATAGAGGGGCGAAACGACAGTAGATCTCCGAACGTGGGTAGTCTGGGCCAAGGTAAGTTGGAATGGCTCCGACCGGAACAGCGATTGAGCAGGTGTAAAGGTCAATCAAAATGCTGTGGGCTATCAGCATGGAGCTGGACGATTGCCGAAGAGGTTGGTGGAACAAAATGACCAATAGGAGAATGACGTTGGCGATAGCCCCGATTCCGCAGGTTAAAATTTCGGCGATGATCCATGCTAGGAGTTGTGAGGCTGTCGGTGGAATGTAGATGTTGATAATGGCTAAGGTTAGGTTGTTGTTGATAGTGCTGTTGCTGGTATTCATGGCTCAAAAGAATACGCTTGTGAATGGCATGAAGATTGTAAAAAAAAGAAGTCCTAAAATGAATGCACTGAACACGATATTGTTAATGTATCAGTCCCAATTTTGAGCAGAATAATTCAGAAGGATTTTATATTGCTGCCGGGTATAATTAATGTCTGGATTGGCAAGATTAATTAAAAGGGGAAGATACTGCGGTGCGGTGGGTAAGAATAGTATTGTGCAAATTGAAGAGAGGTAGACATGGACACGTGAAAACGATTTCGTTGGATCTCTAGCTAAATCTATAACGAGTTTTTAGGGAGGGGCGGTTGTCGGGGGACGCCGGTTCGCAGTTCGTTAATTCGCAGTCGGGGGACGCCGGTTAAATTAGAGCCCGCACAGCCTCAAAAGAATTAAATTGCCGTCTAAGATCTCAGTCCATGGGAGGGTAAGCCATGAGAAGATGTGACTATTGCACCGTACTTACTTAAGCATTATTCAAGCGTCGAAATCAGAATCCCTCCAAACTATTTTTTTATTCAAACTACTTCTGTGATGAATATAGAAATTTATTCCGCCGGTAAGTCAGACGAAGTTTTTGTTGGGGATGTTTTCAAGTTGAGCAAAAAAATGAAAATCCCATTTCCTTCATTTTCACTGAAAAATTATGGTTTTTGGAACCAACTTCGACACTTGTCTATTTTAAATCTAGTTTTGAGTCGATTCGATTTTATTTTTAGGACAGGTTGTCACAAGTGTGTTACTTTCTTTTACTGGCAGCGAAGCATCCAAGATCCAGATCTCTACAGAGATTAAACAACTTGATGGTGCTCAGTGACTTATATTCACACCAGTACAGGGCGCCTTATCTGATTTTCAAATCTCATAAACCCAACACGTGCTCCACTCAATTTCACATGTGTGATATATTTCATGTCTCATTTGGACGCAAAGATGGGTCGCAAACTAAATTTGGTCTGAGGGAGTCTATTTTAACATTGGTCAGTTTGAAGTATTCATCCAGACAAATTGTGGACGCATTGAAGCTCAGGAATATCGTTGTTTCTCAGAGAGCAGTATCTAATCTCATCAGGAAAAATATCAACAAGAAAGCCGGAAATGATACGGCACTGTCGTTGGTGAAACCCCGTGGCTCATCGAAACTCCACACTCTTGGTCTGGTGGATGCCATTGAAAAGGACCTTTCAGGACCGAATCCGCTGACTCCTTCTGCGTCATCCTTGAAGTACGGTGTGTCGGCTACAACTATTGCTCGCGTCATTAGCCAGGATTTGGAGGGAAAGGTGCGGAAAAAGTGCCGTGTTCATGCCCTGTCGAACAAGCAGGCTAAACAACGGCTGGACCGAGGCCCGAGGCTCCTGCGCTACATCAACGGCCGGAAGTGGAAGAATGTTGTCACCATTGATGAGGCCTAGGTTTATCTGACTGAAGTTAACGGAATCCGGAAGATTTACCACGAGTTTCGGGGAGATCGGAGTCCGGAAAGTTGGACCAAATTCTGGAAGGAATCTCACCCCGAAGGCGTCATGTATGTGGCCGACGTTTGCTCCCGTGAAAAAACTGCGATTCGCTTCGTCAAACCTGGAGCGAAAATCAGCAGTGAGTACTACATCCAACATGTTTTGAAGCCACTTTTCAAGAACGACATTCAAAACTATTTCCGGAAGAGCTTATCAACAAGGTCGTCTTCCACCATGACAGTGCTCCAGCGCACTCTTCCGGAATCACCCAAGAATGGTTTCGAAAATCTAGAAGCAAGTTCATTCCGAAAGAGCACTGGATGGGCAATAGCCCTGACCTGGCTCTCATGGATTTTTGTGAGAACGGCCTGTTTAAGTGAAAATTTTTTGACCACGCTGCCACTACATTGGCAGGTTTGAAACGTGTTATGCGAAAGGTGTAGTCGAATTCCGACCAAATTAAAATTAATAACGCTGTGCTATTGTGACCAAAACGTGTTAAGCTCATGATAGAGAGGCTGGGGCTTCAAATCGAACATGTTCTGAAAAATTCGAACTGAAATTGTGCACTTAGGAATTAATAAAAAAACTGAGTACCATCAAGTGGTTAACCCTCTGTATCTTCCCCATTGAACCGTTGCAGGCACGGCAAGCCACGTGCCAGCTTCGAGCCTTAATTTTTACAGGGTCTTTGTCGGTTGCATAACAAATGTTTAAGGACCCAATGATACAGCTTCTTTTCAAGGTTTCCTTATTGGCAATATTATCTATCCCGACCCTGCTACAATTCTCATTCCCATCTAGGCGGGCTGTTGCGCCCTCGCTTGCATCTACATACGATCATGCTGCCGTGGTGGATTATGGACACGGCCTACTTCCGCAAAAGCATCAATGAAGACGAGGGCAGCTGTGTGGAGAATGACGCCGCCCAGTTTGTCTACATGATTTCTTTTCAAGTGGCAACATCATTTATACGCAACGCGGTTGTGATCGCTGTGATCCCGGTCGTTTATTGCGCTCTTCGAACGGAAATCAGTAGGGTCGCCGCCATCTATAGGTCTGCAGCTCCAACGTTTACCGACGGTAGTAGTGCTACCCATAATAATAATGAAAACAATGCTCCTCCACCTTCTCCGCTAGCGACACCGCGGCGAGCAGCAAGTCGACAGCCACTCTCTGGTATCTTTCTGCTGGAACCCGGGAGAGATCCCATTTTGTTTATGCTGTCTGTGAGTAATTTGCGGGATACCGTCTGTCGACTTTGAGCTCACTCTGCTGGGTCAATCTGCCAACGGATGATTCGATAAAGGAATTCTCAAGGAAGTTTTTCAGGGGGCGGGATATACAGCGCCCAGTCACGCCTTATGCTGCAAAAAGAATAATGATTGTCTGAAAACTCAGTAAGTTTACTTTGAACGATTGAACACCTGGACTCTTGAGCGAGTCTATAATGTATGAATATATACACCCATTTTCAATATGTTCAATGGAGCACCATACGCAATGTTTGCACAAATCTATTAGGTTAGTACTTAATTTTCTGCCGATGCCTTTGCGCGTGCCCCATGTTAAACTAATAGCTGATTATCATGCATAAAATAATATTATACCGTGTTGTAATATATAGTTATTATGTTGCTAATATTTATGTTATTTAACTGAACTTCAGTTCCCAAAATCCCATATTTTTTCTTTTATAAAACGATGTTTCCGTATTTATTTTTATAGCTGTTTTCACATTTACAATTCTGCACTATGACCCAATCAGCTCGGCAACTACATGTAACAGTATCTAGCTCCGTTGCCGTGATGGAGGAGACAATTTTCCGATCAAATCAAAATCCGTCTGCTAAGTATGAAAATGTTATTACTAGTGGCATACTCTCATGCTGTTCCTCAAATCAACGTTAGCTGCTCAGGGAGCGTTCAACAGTGACGTCAGCGCCTGATATTAGGCGACCTTACTCCCCCCCCCTTTCGTCGGAGCTCGTCAGAAATTCCCCCCCCCCTTGTTCCGTTAATTAAGTTTTTTAAATATATCATCTCGAAATTAAAAAATAATAATAATGGCCTCAAAGATAATGCCAACTGCTGGCGCTAAAGTTGCTCCGACACATCAAGCAAATTAAGATACCACTCTGTTTGTCATACCAAATTCAGGATTTCATGGTACACTAAACACGTCATCAGATTTAATGTTAAGTATTCTAATGCGGAAGTGCTGATGATACCAGACGGTCACGGGAACGCCCAGTTTGTACGTGTGGCTTCCGTTATGAAGATCGCGCCCTGCATTTCATCAGTCGCATGGGTTGTTCGGAGAATTCCTATTAAAAACACAGTCCCTAATAAAAAATTTTTAGTCTTTGTGTGACCAAAAATACTCCCACACATAATGCCACACAAAAACATGTTCTTTCAAATAAATAAAGTCCAAAGTGGAAAATTTTGCTACAAGTGACCAAAAAACGTTATTTTTTGTGTGGGAAAAAACCGCGCAGAATAATTTTTTTACCTAACGGATTTTTTTGTGTGACTATGAGGCACTTTGTGTGAGTGCTAAACAAGACGGACTTTTTTGTCCAAATAGAAGCACAAACTTTTATTGGGTGGAAACAATAAAAATTCAGCTGGTTTTAATCATGAATCGAGATCTTGCGTTGTCCTCTAAGCAGGGCGGAATTGATTAAACGGCGGGCTAACTAACTGGTTATACTAAGGTTATTGATATCGATATTACTCTAATGAAGTATTCAAAACTGTTAGCACATTCTGCTGATCTCGTCCAGGGGACTTCAGGTTTAATTCACAACTGGAGACACATTTCGGCAAACTTTATTTTTCCGCTTAAAATGAAATTCAAATTTGCAAAGAAAAAATCAGATTATCTGCTATATTTCAATTTGTTATTCGTGAGATATTTAAGATAGTTGGAAGGAATTCTAAATTATCGTTCATATTACATTTTCTTCACTTTGAGCTTCAACATTTTTTACGTTTTCTTAATTATGCATAACACTTTTTGGCGTGCTCTGCTGAACATTGAGGTTATCAAGTAGGTCGTTCTGATCTCTATCCTGAAACGGAAATTCTTGGTGGAATTCTACGTCAGAGCTTTGGCCGGAAGTGAACAAAATTTTCATTCTCACACGGATCCTTGGATTATCAAGAAAAAATACGCGAGAAAAAGACCATGCCCTAGTACATGTGAAAAATGATATACGATAGGTCACACGAAAAGTCAATTTTTCACACAAATTATACGCCATTCTGCACAGAATTTGTGAGGTCGTTCACAGGGCGTGTGACCACTCTTTTTATTGGTCCAAATTTGTGTGAAGCGATATGTGTGCGCTTTCAAAATTTATACGCCTTATTCATTCTTATTTGAAACGCGAGCAGACTGTAAGTTTTTAGAAATAAATAACAGAACAAAAATCCAGAATAAATATGATTATTTTAAAACACGGCGAAATATGTGTCCAAAATTAGTACTGAAACAGTTTTAGCATTTTTGCGAAGGATTGCGAAACTTATGCTTTCACGTTTCACGGCTGTGGGAAGACGGGAACAATATTCAGGCGCTATTATACCTTGGTTTGTCAAGAGTCGGAGCATTGTTTGTACAAACTGCAAAATTTGTAAGACCTAAGCTTATTCGTATGGTCTTATAACATTTTGTGGCCTTACAAAGTATGTATTCAATACGCATGAGAACTGTACACACGGATAAAAATAAATGCGATCGTACATAATATGACTTGGTTATTTCCTTGGTACGGGGTACGTTTTGTGGTGGCCGTACATAATATAGGAGATATAAGGCGCTGTTTCTATGTACATATTTAAGGTGACAGTTTGTCTTTTATATGTACGGGAAAAAAACTTTTCGTACACCAGATCTATACTAGGGATGAGTAAAGACGTGCTCAATTAGATTTAATTATATCTCAAACATTTGTCAGCAGAAAAAATTGTGTCCGTTACGGACATTTAATGTACTAAATTAATGTACTAAATTTTGCCCGCAACGGACATCTAATGTACTAAATTAAGGGGTACATTTTTGTCCGAGAAAAAGTACGACAGAAAGTGTGGGTTTTTGTCCGCCCCGAATTCGGGGCACATATAAATTCGTATTAGGGGACGGGTTCGGTGGAGGACAGACATTAACATCAATAGGGCCACATTCATTGGTATCGCAGGGGATCCCATTGGGAGTGATGAAACTGGGATCCCACTGTCGGACAGGTTGCTGAAACCGCAAAATCTGATCCTCATAATTGCCCGCGATCAGTTTGTTTCGAAGCCAAAGCTCCCCAAGTGCCTTAAATACATCACAAATACTTCTCTGCGCGGTCACCGCGTGAAGAGATGCGTATCAGCCGAGAATTCTCTGACCATTTGAGCACGATAATTGACTTCCGTCTGTCTGAATACTTTAGCCTCGGCAGTGGGCGTGAAAACAATCCGAAAGGGTGCATAAGTCCTTGCTTCTTTTTGGCCGCTCGGCCATTTGTAGGACGCCAGATCGACCAAACCGAGGGTTCCGGTATTCTGCGGTCTGTCACGTGGTCCGCCAGGCAGGTTAGCCAAGACTTCTCGGAGGGTGGCTATGAGCATGTCGTGAGCGGGATCAACCCCACCGTCGAGAGTTGTATCATAGCCGGTTGTCATTTCGTTGAGGAAGAAGCTGGTCGATTTGTCCAGGGTAAATTGGCCGAGGGTGTTGTAGCCTGATAAAGATTTGCATCAGTAGCATTAAATAGTTTGTTGGCGCTCTGAAAAATTCTTAAAGAAGCAGGGATCAGCGGTTGTTACCGGAGAATAAGTTTTCCGCTCTCTTGCCGTTATACAGAAACTGCAAAATGGAAGAATACGTGTAACTATACTTTTCCCTATATATATATATAACTATACTAACAAGTCCCTTTACTTTTCCTCAAATTTTTATGATCGAACATTGTGTCGAACCAAGAGGAAAGGACAAACGAACAAATTAATAGAGAGAGCGATTGGTGGAGAGTAATAAGGGGAAGATTTTGCGTAACCAGATGTTTTGCAAACAGACTGAACAATTATGAATCGTATTGGGGAAACTACTGGTGACTATCAATATAACTACTAGCAGAAACAAAGGATCAATTCTTACCTTCATAGCGAAAAACGGCTTAGGAGGGTTGGCCTGTGAAAGTGTCCCGTCAGGTTGGCCAGAGAGCCGACCGAGTGCCGGATAGGAACCACTCGAAAAAACGCCGGTATACGGTGAACCAGGTGAGACGATGAGCTCGAATTGACCGATCACTCCAGTTGGGGAGATGATCTCCGGACGTCCATTCAACAGCTCATCCGAGTCTTCAGAAAAAAACCTACACTTTATAGGTCAGAAGGAGTTCAAACTTAAACCAAAACTTATTTTGACCACTTTCGAGCTGCGAAGACATCGTTTCTTTTGAAAGAAGATTTTACCTCTTTCAAGAAGGTAGCATTAAAAATGAGTTCTCCAACCGTCTGCTCGGTAACCTTTGCGGGTGGGTAGTTCCCGTCCTGATTGATCGGATAGGGGTCGTTGACGAAGTTACCCCACAAGATGGCCATCTTCTCCAGGTAAGTCTTGCTCTCATAATTATTAGGCAAAATTGCGTTCGCTAGAGAACCCAGCAGCAGCAGCAGCAGCATCACCTGAGAGCCGATCAATGCGGACTGAAACGGGATTTTCATGTTGAAACGTCGGATGATGAAACCGCTCGAAGATGAACGATAGAAAACTTCCTCTCAAACGGTGTGTTAATTAGTATACAAAATCTTCAATTACAGTGTGGCTTAGAAATAAAAATACGACTTAATCGCCTAGAGGTCGATCCATTGGAAAAGACTTTTTGAAAGAGCGTTCAACAAGCCCGGTTCAAGGCAGCCGCAACCGCTTTCAGTTGCAAACACAATCGCATTGCAGCAGCTCAGACAGAGGCTTCGTCCGCAGCAATAAAATGTTACCCCGCCGGCAACATTGCGGTCAGCTGCACTGTCTGTTCTTTTCGTGTCACCACCAAGCACACGTGAAATTTGTTCTTCACGCGGTGGGTGCTATAGTAATTCGTTACTGCACTTGCTTTTTATATTAAGAACGCGCAATTGTTTATAATTAAAACCGGGCATAACCTGATGAGAAATCGTTGTCTTTACTTGTTCCGTTCCGCCGCTCGCGCAAATCGAAATAGCCGGCGACACAGCAGCCACGTCGCATAACGAGGCATGTAGATGATGGTTCTGTGTTAGGTCCCTACTCCAGTAAAATTTAAAGCCGGCTGCGCCTCGCATCAACTTCCGCGTCAACAAGACGATGAATTTTCTTTAAACACAATATTACGTGCGACCGATCTTTTATCGTCGATAATTATTACAGCAAGATCGTCTCTTGAAATCGTCCAATGACTGACTGTTAACGGTGAGCCTGTTGTTGTGTCTTCTTTCGCAGCAGAAATTTCCTACAGCTTGCCGCACAGTACAAGGCGAGAGTTGGAGAAATGTTGTAAATGAAATTGTGAGCTTCGTATGCTTCCGGCGCCTCGCATAGATCTGTTTGCTGGCTCATTCTGAGAGACGAGTGAAATGTCTATTCATTGTGCGCTCTGTCTCGCCCGCGCAATTAGTAAACGAGCCTTAAAGTAGCTTGTAAGATCTCGCCGCAATCAGCAAAATGTTTTTAACTGTTCAATGTTTTGGCAAAATTTGAACTTTCTGCTGTCTCATGGGCTTAACCAACTTGTTTCTTCAACACAAAAAGTTCAAATCCTAAATATAGATCGTTGCCCGAGCGAGTGCTGAGTGCAGAGCCAAAACACCAACTTCTATCTTCCCTCCTGGGATTATAGCCACACCATTTATTCGACCAATGCACAAAGCTTGAGATTTTAAGCTAAACGATTGAAAACAACACTACGATTTTCTGCAATTACTATGTTTGTTACTAAGTCATCGCCGAGTTTTGGCGTGACGTTTTGTGTGAAATTGAGGAGTAGATATCTTGAACTATACCCTAAACGAATTACCAAGCACGAAGAAAAAAAAACGTGTACGCGGCCAAGTAATCGAATATATTAAATTATACACAAACATATCGGCTAACGGTTATCCCATCTGATAGTTGTGGGTATAATTGCCTGAAGGATCCGGAGGACAGACATTAATATCAACAGGTCCACATTCATTGGTATCGCAGGGAATACCATCGGGAGTGATGAAGCTGGGGTCCCACTGCCGAAAGGGTTGCTGAAACCGCAAGATCTGATCCTCATAATGACCCGCCACCAAGTTGCTTCGAAGCCACAACTCTCCAAGTGGCTTAAATACATCACAAGGACTTCTCTGCGCGGTCACCGAGAAGAGATGTATGTTCGCCGGGATTTCTCTGACCATTTGAGCGCGATAATTAAAATCGGTCTGCCGAAATAACTTAGCCTCGGCAGTGGGCGTGAAAACAATCCGAAAGGGTGCAAAAGTCCTTGCTTCTTTTTCGCCGCTTGGCCATTTGACGGACGCCATTGCGACCAAACCGAGGATTCCGGTATTCTGCGGTCTGTCACGTGGTCCGCCGGGCAGGCCAGCCACGACTTCCCGTAGCGTTGCGAGGAGCCTGTCCTGGGAGGGGTTGACCGCTCCATCCGAGGTGGAATCGTAGCCGGTGGAAAGTTGGTGCCTGAAGAAGCTGGTTGAGTTGTCCAGCATAGATTGCCCGATGGTGTTGTAGCCTGGTAAAAGATTGCAGCACTGTTACACAGCTAGTTGCCGCTGGGAAAATTCTTAAAAAACACGCGCGGACAAGCTCTTCTTACCGGCAAATAGGTTTTCCGACTTCTTGCCGTTGTAGAGAAACTGTGAGTGAAAGTGTGATTGAAAATACACAGTGTATCATGCGAAATCGCATCATTAACCCGTTAACGACCATTGCCGCACATTGATGTCGATGCCGAATACGGTTAAACTTGCAAAAATTGCAATATATGTGAGTCATGGTGAAGTTCAGATTGGTTATGCATTGGCAACCACTCAAAAACTTGTTGTTCTGAGGCTAGCGCCCAGTCGGAGGCCTGCGGTCAAGTCAAGGAAGACCATCACTTTTTAGTTAAAAAACCATTTAAATTGATTACTATCCAAATATCTTCATTGATTGCTTGATATAAATAAATTGTTTTCTTATCTCTAGAGTGGACAGCGGTCAGCTAAAAACTTAAATTTTACCAACTTATCCACAAAAAAGGTGGGAAATTTATTTTTACTTAATTCAGCGAAATAATGAAAGTGAAAAATACTTCTCTCGCCGAAATCGGGTCGGATCTGGCAGAGGCTCGCGTAAGGTCCTTACAAGTTGAAACCAGGACCCCTCATGGTAGTGCAAAGGGGCAAAGGGGCAAAGGGGCAAAATGCATTGTTTTTAACATTCAATGAAGAAATGGGCGTATTATTCCTGTTCACTCTGAAACACGTGGACGTTTGGGAGCATGATCTGCAAGGGTCACTCGTGATGCCTGAACATTTTCAAAAAGTTAAGTTTTTCCATCCAGTTTGAACTATTCTTGAATACTTGCAACCTTGTAATTGTAATTGTTAATAGAAGCTTATATTGAGTCCGAAAAGACTTCAAATTGGATCGGAAAACAGAGTGTTTAAAAATGTTTTGAAATCCCCGGGACTTTGGAAATTGGACCACACATCCCCATGAGTTTCAAAATGATCAATTTTAAGAAAAATGTTTAATTTTGAGAAAATAATAATCTTTTAACGTTACCCCCCCCCCCTCCAGCCCTAAGATGAGGGGTCCTTGTTCCGGATTGTAAGGGCCTTAAACGATCTCCTTGAATCTGGTCCCGGGCGTGAACGGGTTAAAGCTACTGTTAGCTATAGCGATATATCACCAGTACCATATACAATTACGCATTCTGACCCATTCTAACTAACCTTCATAGCAAAAAAAGGCTTCAGAGGGTTCGCCTGTGTAAGTGTCCCGTCCGGATCCCCAGACAGCCGACCTAGTGCCAGATAGGAGCCACTCGAAAAGACGCCGGTATACGGTGAACCAGGCGAGACGATGAGCTCGAACTGACCGATCACTCCAGTCGGAGAGATGATCTTCGGACGTCCATTCAACAGCTCATCCGAGCCTTCTGCAAACACCTACCAGATGGAAACATATTTTTGAAACTAACTTCACGCACATGTTGCTCCGTTCCCTCTAGCAGGGAAAAAGTAGGTCACCACTCATTTGATAGAAAATTTTCTCCTCTTTCGTTTTATCATGAAATCTCTGCATCAATTCGGGTTTTTTTACGTTTTTTTCTATCTTCTCCGAGAAGCACAAAATTGACGTTTTGTCCCTGTCAATCCGCACCAGTTATCGAAAAGCGAAAACATCAAAGCTTCTCATCGTTTTTCAAAGGTGGTCAAGTGTAAATAAACTTTGAAAAAACTTTGGCCAATCGATTATCTAAAATACATTTTCGTTCAATCTTTGCCAGAAAAAATATCCACAGTTTTTCCGGACCCTCCTGAGATAGAAGCTTTTTTTCATTTACCGTAATGGCTGAACCTCCCGCGTTTTTTTCAATGCCGATTTTCAACAAAAAATCCAAGTACAAAGCTTAAACTGCATTTTCTAAATCAAAATAAGTCTAATGATTACAATGTTATTTTCGAAGGCCCTCGCGGATCAAAGGGAAGAATAGGATCACGCTGCGGACGCGCTGAGCAGTTTTTAAGGAGGAGAACTTCCCCTTACACTTCAACACTTTTTTGATTCTCAGTTTGATGAAATTAAAAACTTCTACCAGTTTAGTTTGGCTGCTTAAAGGGGCTAATTAATATACATTGTCACGTTGCAAAATAATAGAAACTGAGAAAGTTATGGAAGAAATAGCGCGGCTAATTTAGTCAGAAAAAGCATCCGGGATATCTATTTTCTGGTCATCGGCAAGTTTGGCGTGTGGGCACGCGATTGATTGTTAGATTGAAGAGTTGTTTTTATTTTCGTATAGGGCACTAAAATGTCTAGCTTTTGGCGTTTTAAGTTTCTGTGGTTTTTTTATTTGAGGGAAGTGGGAGCTGGTAGAACTTACTCTCAAAAATAAGTTTCCACCCGGTACAGTTAACGTGTTACAGGTTTAATTTGAATTTACCCCAGACCGTCCTTCATCCTATGCCAAAGCGTGTCTCTCCAGAATTGGGGCTTTTTACCTCTTTCAAGAAGGTGGCATTAAATAGTAGGTCTCCGACAGTCTGCTCAGTAACCGTTGACGGCGGGTAATTTCCCTCCTGATCGATCGGGTAGATGTCGTTGAGGATGTTGCTCCAAAGAATGTTCATCTTTTCCGTGGATGTCAGGCCCTCATAGTTGTCTGGGAGAATGGCGTTGGTCAACGTCCCCAGCAGCATCAGCAGATGTACACCAATTAATGCCCATCGGAAAGGGAGCATCATGATTTATCACTGATATTGCTGATATTTTTATCAGTAAAGTGGTCCTGAAGTTTTGTTGATCAGCAATAGTATCAAATGGTTTTTGCCTAATATCGGAAAAATAGAGTTTAAGTATCAAAAGATTTTAGCGTGAAACTACATTGTAGACTGCTAAAGTAGAGCTGCTGATGAGCAAACTTACCCTAGGAAGGCGCATGTTTATTATTATGAACAATATTAGCTGGGTAGTACGAGGTTATCGTGATTGGTTGAAGACACATGCCTTCCGGTTAGAGCGTTCAACTTTAAACCCGGTACGTGCAACTTCAGAGCATGTTACCAACACCGTCACAGGTCAAAAGACAATAAAAAGCCACATTCCGCATAATATCTCTTAATTCAGACCGCAACATTTCGCAATCATAGACATTTCATATCAGTTGACAAATCGTACCAAGACAATTCGAATTCGAGCATTCCGTGCAGATGTACATTTGGTAGGTGAGGTTTTACGTGTGGGACACTAACAAGGAAATTTTGCAACTCTCCAACACGAAATCTTGCACTGTCTTTAATTTTAAAAGATGCGCATAAGTTATTTGTGTTTAATTCCGTCGAAAAAAAGCATACGATCTCCACCCAATTCTTTTAAAGAACGAAAACTCTTTTGCGGTGGTAAATAGAGAGCGCTTTCAAAGTTACCATACAGCACGTCGATTGATTGCTGCATTATGGAATACCGCTATAACGTTCCAGTATAGACCAACGATTTCTTTATTATGAGCTATATTCTGTAATGCAACAATCAGTCGACGTGCTGTATGGTAACATTGAAAGCGCCCTCTATTTATCACCGCAAAAGAGTTTTCGTTCGTTAAAAGAATTGGGTAAGATCGTATGCTTTTTTTCGACGGAATTAAACACATCTAACTTATGCGCATCTGTTAAAATTAAAGTCAGTGCAAGATCTCGTATTGGAGAGTTGCAAAATCCCCTTGTCAGAAGAGGTTGGTTTTTGTACTGTACTGCCGCGTTAGCTTCGAGCACCTGTAGCCCCGTCCTCGGGCGATTTCCCCTCCCGCACTCCCTGTGTTATGTGTTTGCCCGGGCAGTATATGCTGAACATGCTGTGTTTGTTGCATGAAGCTAACGCAGCAGTACGAGGTAAAGGTGTTTAACTAGGCTATTTAAGAGATCGTAACTTAACCAGGCCGGTAGGCCAGTAGGTGGCGCATAAGTCGTTTTTGCGAAGTCAACCCAGGAAGATGGCCTAATGGTCCCGTTGTTTATATGCTAGATTTGACTATGAAATAAAAAATTATAAATTATAGCATGAGACATTCGATGCAAAAAATATTCTACAAAAAAAGGAGCCAGCAGAGCGTGGTCAAGTTTTCCATGCAATTCAACAGCTTCGACAGTTTCTTCGCGTGAAAGGCCAGTGATCCTTCTCCGGCTACCAAGGTCCGAGGAGGACGGTTTGAGGTAAATTTCATGTTCTATTGGGCGAGAAATGTTATCGTCCTCACATTCAAGAAATCTATACAACCAAAAACATCTTTAGCATCGCTTGAAATACTTCTTAGGGATGATTTTCACCGTCTACACCCAGAATCTACTTGCTAAAGTCTACTAGAATCTAGAATTTATCTAGAATCTAGAATCTAGAATCTAGAATCTAGAATCTATCTAGAATCTAGAATCTAGAATTAATCTAGGATCTACTTGCTACTTGCTTGTATCTCTCCCTCAAAGGGCATCGAACTAATGTTGCGCTCCCCCAGCCGCCACCCCAATCGCCTCTAATTGACCTAGTGGAGGTAACTGCACCGGTGCCCCCTCCGAATTTTGCTAGCTCACATATTTGGATATTTGAAGGCACACAATTAAATCGATTTGAATGTTCTTTTGATGGAAAGGTACCTATCTTTATAACTCCCCATATTTGCTAAAGATGAAGAGCCTGAACCTTCTGAATCAATACTCCGAAACGAGGTGACTTGAATTATTAATAAAACATTTTCAAACTGCAAATCATTTATATGAAACTGTTCCTAGAATAGTGGTTATTGCACACAGTCTGACATAGCGGTACCCAACCCGTAAATGTTTTCTTTTACAATACCTCCTTTATTTATTCTTTTTTCAACAGTTGGAAAAGAACAACTTATGAGTGGTTGGTTAAAACACTAAACCCACCCACGCCCATCAAAACCCACCATTTGAAAACTGCCTTTTAAATTTTCATTGTAAAAAATGCTATTTTTCATAAATAATTTTATAAAACATATTTTGACGGTATGTTCAAATCAAAATGTATATGGAATTGATTGGCATCGGCCGAATTGTTTTCAATAGCAGGGGCGGGGTTATAACCAGGCCCCGTAAGTGCACTCAATAATTCTCAGTCCATTTCAATGTTGAATAATAGCTCCGCCCCCTAACTTTCAAAAAGATTTCAGCTAATGCCAATCGATTCCAAATTGACTTTTGGTTTGAATACCGCCAAAATAGCAATCGACTAGCAATCTACTAGCAATTGACTAGCGATCGATGCGATCGATGGAAAGACCGAGGAGCTCAAAAGGGAACATTACCTTCGTCAACCTGAGATTGGGCCCAAATTTTTTTGTGGATAGATACTATCAAACCATGATTTTAAAAAATATAACTGGTCCCCCTCCGTTCCGTTCCGTATGAGATTGAGAAAATCGGGAGGATTTCTATTGCGCAGCCACTTAAATGCTTTCGCAATAACGTTGATTGATTGATTAAGCACAGTACAATACTGTAGCGACGCGATTCTAAGGTGCAGCTGTAGCCACGCCCCGGGCTGTTTGCCCACCACTTCGTCTGAAGTGATCTAAATATTTTGTTCCAAATATTTATCGTTAAAAATCTATCGTTTCTGTTTAAAATGCTCAATTTTTTACCAAAAACCGAAGAAATACAATTTTGAAGCTCTAGTCTTTGCCTCATGGATTGTCTCAGCAAGAATTTGCCATAGCGGAAAAATCGGAGAGGCTACCTCCGCCGGTGGCTAACGTAAAAACCTGCTTTTTCGGTTGATTAATCTCTTGATTGAAAATTTGTGAAGATCACTAAGCATGTGGGCCGTTGGTTAGTGCTTGATTGAAGACTGATGCGCATTTCAATGGGTAGGTGGTTTTGTACACACCCGACGCCATATATACGGAAAACGCAGTTTGCGTTGCGTCTTAGATTCGCGCCGCTACAGTAATGTTCATTAATGAAAATGTTTCATCAGGAAACATTTCTTTACCACTCCTCCAAATCGCGAATAAGGAATTTATTATTCGGTTAATTGTCTGATGATTTTGACAGACGGGTTGGGTTGTAGGAGGTTTTGCAAAACCTTGTCGTTGTGGTATTATCAGGGACTGATAGTAAGAGCTTTTTCATTTAACGTCGCACCTCCATCTTTTCGTGAAATGTCACACGAGGATCAACACGCAGGAAACTATTTGGAACTGCACTCACTTCCGGTACCTAATCATTGTACCAGTATACGATTGAAGCTATTGCGCGTATATATTAGTACCCAAATGGGGAAAAAACGCGAAAAGATCTTGCAACTGATGCGAACATAAGAAATACTTCAAAATTCAATTGATAAACAACGAGAACTCAGATATTCTCAGCTGCCTAGATATTGAGGGAAAATTAATTACTGAACGCTTTATACACTACATCGCATTTATATGCATTTTTAGGCTCATTCTACGCTGTATTTTTAAGTAAATCTCAAGAAGCTTTCGCTCTACCTCGAACGACAATATATCTGTATGTATTA
>LRSR01005127.1:0-10243 GCA_001579985.1 Hypsibius dujardini | reverse complement strand
CGGTTTAATGTCTCCTCCGTGGGAAAAATGATGAGTCCGCGTGTGTGTCTGCGGGTTTTTTTGCCCGTTTGGACCTTGACAGGGATCGACCATGCTGTGTGACATACACGAGTTCAGTGGGTCCTCGCCCATCTGGCCGTGTCTGCCGGTATATACGAGTCCGTGTGTATACAGGGTCTACAGTTACGACGAGTCCAGGGGGCGACCTCCGTGGCCACGCTCGACCGACTCGACCGACGACCCAGCGACCCTCATTAAGAGGTTCTCTCACTTTACAACTCGGAATACTACGACGGGGTGTAGCACGGAGTCTACGGACTATATACTGTCTGTGTCTGTCTGTCTGTCTATCTCCATATACTTGTATAGGGCACCACTTGACGAGGACCAGCAACAGACACAGACACACAGACACACAGACACACACGCAAACAACACGTCAGTTGTTTTTTTGATCTTTGACTGGCGGAGATGTCTTACGTAATGGGGTTCATAGTCAGCCGTCGCGAGCGAGCAGCGAGAGTCATTACGGTAGTCACGCAGTGTGTATACGAGTCCTTATTGGGGAGCTCTGTCTGTTGGTCTTCTACGCGCCATTTTCGTCGCCGTGGGTTTTTAAATTGTTTACTGTAGCACTCTCTCTCTTTCTCTCTGTCTCTCTCTCTGTCTCTCTCTCTGTCTGTCTCTCTCTCGTGTGTGTGTGTAATTGCCTTTACGAACCGCCTACTTCCCATTCGAATTAGATTTGTTCGTGAAGAACCCAAGGGAGGAATGGAAAGTACCAGCCTTGCCTGATCAATTGTTCAATCAATCAGTCAATCAATCAATCAATCAGTCGACCACTCCAAGTGGTGATGCTAATGCCAGAACCACCCAAAATTCAAGTAATTAGCAAATTTGTGTGTGTTAATTAGTATAAACTTAATTCATTGTTAGTAGAAAAAAAAGGATAAATAAAATGTTTGAATTTAAATGAAATTAAACTGCGCTAACAAAAATTCTAGACGGTAAACATATTAAACGACTTTCAAAGCATAACCGCGTCAAACAGGCAGACAATGGACTGCTACTTACTCATACAGACATCACCACTTGAGTTCGCAAGTCATTTGCATTTACGGAGACAATTGAATTTGTTCCACAGTGCTCCAACAGACAGACAGACAGACAGACAGACAGACAAACAGACAGACAGGCAGTACAGACTTGGGTCGTGTAGACATATGCAGTAAAAAACACAGTGCCGCCTACAAGAATTAATGATACAGACAAATGCCTGACCAGTGCAGCCGCTTACAGATTATTTGCAAACTTTTGATCTGGTGTGGTTTGGCAAACAAGACTACACGTTGTTTGACTGGTGAAAATTTTAAACCGGCTTATTGATCGATCAATCAACTCGATATACGCATTACGAATTTCGTTGTCCAGAAATCTTGATTTGTTGTAATTTTCCTTGCCGTAATCCCCCAATAACAACACAACAACCAGGAACTCAGCAAACAAAGAAAATTCTAAAAAAAATTCCACAGCGTAGTGCCTGTGTGGTAATCAGATTCAGACCAAGTCGCGCCGCTCATACCAAAAGGGATCGAGTAAATAAAATCGCCCCGTCTCGTTTACTTCTACATCGCAATTTGTATATCGATCCGAAAGTTGTTGCTGCGGACCCCGGAACGCGCAAACACGCATACGGAAAACCCCTCAGACGTTGGGGTTTTCCTATAGCCTGTCTGTGTCTGTGTCTGTGCCTGGTGCCTCACTGTGTCTGTGCTTGGTGCCTGTCTGTGCCTGTGTCTGTCTATGTGTCTGCGCATCGGCCGGGGAATTTGTTGCGTAATGGAATGGAATGTCTTCCTCTTGGGTGCGTGTTGTTTAGCGTATAATATCTGTGGGTAAAAATTTCCCATCGCGAAGAATTCTTTTCCAGCAATCGCAGTTTGCTGTATATGACGGTACATTTTTATGTTGCCGAGGAGCCTCACGCCTTCTAATCTAGGCACCACACATACCGAACCGCTGTCTGACTTCTTGTAATTTGCGCTGAGTGATTCTTTTGTGCGGCTATGATGGTATAACAGCACAGCGAGTCAAGCAGACATAGACAGACAGACAGGCAGACAGACAGGCAGACAAGGCAGACAGTGAGCAAGCCGATGGGAAGGGTGACTAAAAATAAAGCCGAAAAGTGTGGAATGTAATCGCCACTGTTCGATCTTTCTCGAAGTAAACGCGCGCTTCGAACCGGTTGTCTGCCTGTGTCTGTGTGTCGCTGTCTGTGTGTCTACTCTGCCTCTCTCGCTCGCGCTATTATATCTGTGGAAATTGAAAAATTCCGCGTAAAGTCAAATTAGACAGTGGCCCTGTGAGTCTGTCTGTCTGCGTCTGTCTGCGTCTGTCTGCGTCCAGTCTGTATGCGTCCAGTTTCGTGAGTCTGGCAGGCCGGTGTCTTGCCCTCTTCAATGGCCGCTGACCTCTCAGAAGCTTTCCAGTTCTGCGGTAGCCGAGGAAGAGAGAGGGAAATTATTAAGCACATGCATGACTTGACTACTGTACTTACTGCTTGCTGCCACGTTTAAATCCGCAGCACAGCAAGCAACAGCACAGCACTTCATATGGGTCAATTGCGACATTGAAATTTTATCAGACACGAAAACACGCTTTAAACTGCGGTTTAATTCTAAATGCGCACTTCAACTGACCGCGCTTTGTCTGCAATCACCAGGGATAGGCAGGCAGGCAGAAAGACAGACAAGCAAACAAAAACACACAGACAGACACTCAGTCAGGAAAACAGACAGACCGACAGGCAAGCAGGCAGACGGCTAGACAGACTTACAGACAGTCAGTTGGACAGACAAACAGTCAGTTGGACAGACAGACAGTCAGTTGGACAGACAGACAGTCAGTTGGACAGACAGACAGACAGCAGGCAGACAGTTAAAGATTCAGATATTCAGGCAAGTTTAACGGTGGTTCAGACACTACCACCAAAGCATGACCAGAGATAGACAGCGAGCTCGCACATGTCTGCCTCTTACAAATTGATGTCTGCGGCGATTTAATCGCTTCATTCCTTCGCCATTTTTCAACCGGCGCCTTTCTATTTTTAATTTTTCCCTGTCGCTCGACCGAAAATGCATGCCTCCTACACGTGTCGAAGTTTTCCCCTGCAGCGACAATTTCTTTCGCTCAGATAGTTGCCGCCAAACAGTGAACTGAGACTTTAAGAGGGAGCACGATCGCCCGCGCGCACTAAACTTCCCCAAAAGATGGTTTCCACTTTTTTTTATAATCTCCCACTAGACTCGGCCCAAAAAAATCCGTAAAAAACGCTCGGTACTAGACGTGTACTTGAAGAGTGATAAAACCAACGTGACAAATCAACGCACTGCTACCGAGTAGGAGGAGCGCACACACAGACACTAAGTATAAAACAAAAAGATCCGCGCTCCCAGAGATTCTCGGTAGAGCTAGCTATGTGATGGATAAAAAGGGCTCACAGAGACATAATAAAAGTAGATAAAGGAGAGAAGAGACTTAAACGCAGAAAAAATACTCAGCTGGAACAAAGTGCCGCAACTGGTCTGCGGACCGGCTTAGAGGGTCTTGGGACCAGCCAGCTCCTTCCGCGACAGGACAAACGACCCGATGAAGAGGAGTCCGTTGAGAAGAGCAATCGCGCCGGCGGCAATGCGAAGCGCCTCATTGTCCATGATGATGCGGTTGATGTTGTCGTACTTCCACTGCACCGTCTGCACGATTTCCAGGATGCCGGCAGCCAGAAGCAGCAGCGCGAGGATGATGTTGGCCACATTCTCCAGCGTGGTCGCCTTGGGGATGATCATAGCCGAGGTGGTGTGGAACAGATAGGAATCGAGAATGATGACGAGGAACACCAGCACGGCAGTGTGGGCGCACAGGAAGTAGACCTCGCCCACCAGGAACTGCTCACGAACATAGGAGAACCTACGCAGGGGAAGGCATAAAGACCAATTAGTATACTGGCACAACTGGTCCCCGGACCAGTTAAGGATCGCCAGATTGCAGAGACGTAAGGATACTGGAAAATGCGCTAGCTCCCCGTTGGAGGACACAAAAGCTTTAAACCATCTAACTACCGTCAACACCAGGAAACAAATCAAGGGTAGAAAAGCGCAGCAAAATAATCAGGAAGCAATCAACTGGTCCGCAGACCAACCACGATAGTGGAACAATTTAGCAAATTTAAATAACTGGTCCGCAGACCAATAAGAATAGGAAGGAAACGTACCATTGTTGGCCGGGGTTTGGGTTGACGTTGCCGCTCTGGTCGACGATAAGGGGTCGGTGCTCGGTCCGGAGGGACGCCACCAGGCCGATGGCCACGGCAGCGAGAACCAGCTCTACCAGCTTGAGAATGCCGGGGATCTTGCCGAGGTAGTTGCTGTTGAAGCCCGGCGTCGAGGTGATGGTCGCGTTCACCGAGTTAGTCGCGTTTCCCTTGGTGATGGAGTAGTTGAGGGTCTTGGTCGTGGTGGTCACCATTTTTGCAGCTGTGTCGCGGGGGAGCTTGGAAGAAAAAGGAGTAAGAAGCAGTCGAAAAAAACAGGCGAACTTTGGGAAAGTTTCCAACGACAACGACGACTATGAGAAGAGCTCCCGGGAAAAATGGAAGTTACGCGCAGACAAAAATCCGAATGGCGAAGAGGAGAGTGTGAGACTAGGCAATGGCGTCGGTGCGCTTGCCGTGCTATGAAAAACAAATATTCATGGAAACCGGCTTGGCTGCTTTATGATTCGTCAAACGGCAATGGGAGGCGGGGCTTGGGGAGTTTCCTAGTCAGGCAGATTTTGTGTGCGCTAATATGAGCCCGAAATGCAATAACAGACGATGTAGACGTAGCGCCTATGCTGATATTTCAACAGAACGTAGCTGTACATACCTGATCAAGGTTCGAGCCGAATTAGGATTGTGCGGAGTCGCAGTGACTCGTGTGTGGTGAGTCAAATTATGACTTTGTCTACCACAGTAAATCATGACATCAGGGATGCGCGATGATTTTACAGGCCAGCGCCCAGTCGCAGTCACCTATCTGGTCCCTGAATGTATCAAGTTTGCATGGATGAGCCACGCCGCTTCTCCCTGCACCCTACTTTATCGGCTTCCTCGACGGACACATGCATACCGTATGCTCGCGATCTCAGAGGACAGCTAAGCCCCGCCTCCCTCAATATGGCCCTGGACTCGATTGAACGTTCAATCTGATTCACTCTTCTCTGATTGGCTAATTTCGTACAGCTTACTCGTTATGCTCGATCGATTGATTGATTGTACAGTCGTGCTTTTCCCTATATTTGTCCCTACAGTGGTAATTTGGTGAAGGGCACTGAAGTAGGCACGGCCCGGGTGGTTAAAATTTACGGGTAGGGCATAAAAGTGTCCCTTGAGATCGCGAGCATACGGTACTGTACTGCCGCGATCATTTGGTGCCGCGTTTTAGATCCACCGTCTATTATGACTGCAGTGAAGCACAGTGTGTGTAGTCATAATATACGGGTGGGTCTAAAAAGCGGCAGGTCGTGACAGTACAGTAACACGCACTGGTTGAGGAATGCCCGGATTTGAAAGATATCTCCCCCGAATAAATAAATACAAATGTTCAAAATAAGCCTCTCGCTTGTGCTCGTAGAAGTTAACGCCTCAAATTGACCCAGGAAACCGGAAGCGGCGTATCGATTTCACGGGCATTTTATTTATTTGCTTATGCTGTATTAGCCGACCAAAGGCCAGAGACAGGTACAGCTCGAGACTGATGAATGACATTGATCGCGCAGTAAATTACGACTCTCTCTCTGCTTTCATGCGATTATGCAAGTCATCAAAAAATTTGAGAACTAGATTGCACCCGTCACGCAGCGAGAAGAAAAGAAATTATTGCTCTATGTTATACTTTACGCGCACAGCGTTAGCTCCAGCTTTCGGTGAACTGCTACTCACGATGCGACGACTAACAGGCACACAGCGTTAGCGCCACCTTTCGGTGAACTGCTACTCACGATGCGACGATTAACGGGCACAAAACTTTAGCGCCACCTTTCGGTAAACTGCTACTCACGAGGAGACGAGTAAAGGGCGCACAGCTTGTGCGCCACCTTTAGGTGCAGTGCTGCTCACGGTGAGACGACTCACGAGCGCACTTTGATTCGAGTCATGTTGAGTAGCTTCGTCAGTTCAGTTCAGTTGCTCAGCTGATTCTCTCGTTGTTCTCCTATGTAAGAGGTTAGCGTTCTGAACCAGGCCAGGAGAGCACTCCAACTCGGCCAAGCCGTTTCAATCTCTTTCTCTCCATTGAAGCAAAGCCGGCGACTAAAGTTTCATTTCTTCTATTGCGAAATAATATCGGTGATCCAGGTTCCCCGACTTTCCTTGATATTCAATACCTAATCCTCAATCTATTCGGCCATTTCGCAAATCGGAAATATATTTCACAATGGGATTTGATCGTAAGTTTACGATAAAAGTGACAACTTGTCAAGGAAAATGCGAATTCGTTCATTATTTTAGGCATTATTTTGGTTATGAAAAGTGCTAAAAAAAATGTTGGTTCTCTGCCATTTCTCAAAACTCATCGACCCGTTTCGCTTTCGCACATTGGAAGTAAATTTCTTGAGGAAATTTGACAGGCCTTGCGTGTGAAAGCTGAAAACTTTGCGAAATCTGAAACTGAAAATATTTGTTTTGTGCAGAATTTTGGGAATAATTTTGGGAATAATTTTGGGCATAATTTTGTCTCTTCCATCTTGCAGGTCCCGCACGCGGTGGATTTGGCGGCGCCGGCGGCCGGGGAGGTGGATTCAGCCCTCGCGGAGGCACCGACTTCAAGCCGAGGGGTGGAGGAGGCTTTCGCGGTGGAGATCGCGGCGGCGGCCGGGGAGGATTTCGCGGAGGAGACCGCGGAGGAGGTCGCGGTGGATTCCGCGGCGGCGATCGTGGTGGACGCGGTGGGCCCCGCGGACGCGGAGCTCCGAGAGGACGTGAGTGGTCGACGGACTGCGGGCGAGATGAGGCGAGTTGAGTGTTGAGTGATTTTTTTATTGTGAAGGTGGCGGAGCTCGTGGAGGTATGCGTGGTGGGAAGACAGTCGTTGTGGAGCCGCATCGACATGCGGGCATTTTTGTGTCTCGCGGGAAGGAGGATGCACTGTGCACGATCAATTCCACCCCCGGAGACTCGGTTTACGGCGAGAAACGGATCAGTGTTGAGGTGAGGGGAACAATGGTGGTAGATTAAGTAGGCGACTGATTGATTGATTGATTGATTATTTAGTTAAATGTTGCGGTTGTGTACGATCAGTTGATTGGTTGATTCAACGTATTTATGAAATGATAGATACTGAAACTCATTATCTACAGTAGTTGTAGAAAGCTTGCTCAGTGCTTTTTCAGTTTTTAAATTGCATCGAAGTTAGCAAATATTTTTATGTGCCAAAAGTTTGCTTAGTTAAAGTCAGGAATTTCTCCTGCTTTGAATTGGAAGATTTCAGGTTGATTCGTAGAAGTGTAGAGTATTGTATTTTATGATCTGCCGATTGATTGAATGAATGAAGGTGACCAGGTAGTTTGTAAAGTTTCGTTTATTCTTCCTTTAGGGAGCTGAGGGTACCAAAGTCGAATACCGCATCTGGAATCCCTTCCGATCCAAGTTGGCTGCAGCTATCATGGCCGGCATTGAGCACATTTGGATACAGCCCAAGAGCAAGGTCCTCTACCTGGGTGCCGCATCCGGTACCACCGTCTCACACGTTTCAGACATTGTCGGACCGGTAAGCAAAACCATTGATTGATTGATTGATTTCAATCATCGTCCAATTTCGAAGTTTATGAATTTTGCTGTATATTTTTATTTATCTCTGCACTATTTCAATATCTTTTCGTTAATTTAGTTTATGTTTTTTGGTTTTATTCATTTAGTTTTAATTTTCTCAGATAATTTAGTAATTCGACAGTTACATTAGTAAAATGTGAGATTAATGTTAAAATGTTGACTCGATGTGTTGTCTTGGTTTTGTAGGAAGGTCTTGTCTACGCCGTGGAGTTCTCCCACCGATCCGGCCGCGACCTAATCAACGCCGCCAAAAAGCGCACCAACATTGTCCCCATCATTGAGGACGCCCGGCATCCGCAAAAGTACCGCATGATTGTCGACATGGTCGACGTGATATTCGCCGACGTGGCCCAGCCCGATCAGGCACGTATCGTTGCCCTCAACGCCCACCACTACCTGAAGAACGGCGGGCACGTGGTAATCTCCATCAAGGCCAATTGCATTGACAGCACGGCCAAGCCGGAGGCGGTCTTTGCGGAGGAGGTGAAGAAGCTCCAGTCGGAGAAGATCAAGCCCCTCGAACAGATCACCCTGGAGCCGTACGAGCGAGATCATGCTGTCGTATCCGGGCACTACCGGTAAGTGTCCCGTCGACAGACAGACAGACACTTGGACGAACATTTTCAGGCAACTTGTTAAAGGGCTTTTAGACACGTTCAAGCATCAGAAAGAGGTCTTTCGGAGACGGGACAGGCATCTGACGGAACTTTCTGCAGTCTTCGCATATTTTCAGGCACAGAAAAGGGGAATTTTAGACATAACAAGATGGCATCTCGTACATAGTCAGGCATCAGAAACAGGGGCTTCCAGAACGCTTTCAGACATGACCATTGGGACTTTGAGAAAATCTTTGGTCATGAGAAGAGGTACATTCAGTTCCAGACACATAGCAGGGAGATTCAGAATCTTCCAGACATGGGAAAGATCAGGGCGGACAGAAAGACATTTAAGTTCAGACATTCAGCACTTTCAGACAGACTTGTTGCTCACCTACACAGACAATGGAGGGGATTGTTTTAGACGCATTTGTATTCTTTTTTGACGATTTGTTTCTTTGTAGGGCTCCTCTCGGTGGGAAGAAGGCATAGATACACAGTGTCAGATGAGCTGTGTATTTCTCGTTGCCTGCCTGTACTACCAATCTAGATATTCCACCCTCTCCAGCTGTTTTGTTTTACTTTGCATACATACAGACGAGAAAAATAGCGGTAATCCGATTATGTGGTTATTGTACGCGCTGTTTTTGCTCTTTTGTGGGGACACTGTTCCAATGTAATCTTTTGGTGGGCGACATTTCTCTTTCGGCGCGGTCGGAACGTTTCGTTCGTGGACAGTTTGTTATGCTTTTATAAACTCGGACTGTTCTTCTTGAGCCCGTTGTGGGCCGCGAAACGATTTTGTTATTGGAAAATGGAATAAATAGCCGGAGGAAGTTGTCTCGAAATTCTGGAGGAGTTGGGGAATCGCTAATTGGGAAGTCGACACTTGCTTTTCGACAGTTCATGCTTGTTCATGTGGAAAGATGTCTACTGCTGTGCTGACTGCAGAGGTTACTTTGAGGGTCGTTGTTTGGGTTCTGGTGGGCCGCAGGGGTAAAACTCGTCAATCAAGCTTTGATTGATTGATTATCAGGTCACATTACTGCACGTCTTAAGCATTTTGTTGTCGTTTTTATTTCCGAGCGGATTTTTATTTTCCAGCGCTATCCTCTGTATTGCGTTGCGGTTTCTTTACGATTTCGTTGTCAATATGGTTGAATTCATTTGTTAAGGAGCATTCTGTCGCCTATGACGTGCACGCTGCCATAGGAAAGCGCAGTGCTTTTTGCTGTAAGCCCGTAAATCAATCAACAACTAAACTAATCAAATGTGTAGTTATCCCACACGGCCCACCAGAAACGAAACAACGACCCTCAGAGTAACCTGTAAAGAGCAAAGCTGTTTATTTGCCCTGACTTAATCGGCACTTTTTTTATTTTATACAGAATGTTAATTCTTAAATTAAATAGATTTTTTCAGGTTGGCCTTTCACCTTTTTTTTCGTTACACGTCAAGCTCTGACCGTAATAACAGTCATATTTTCCTTTGCACGTCACAGTGTGGATTTGGGCAATTTTATTTTATTTATTTTTATATTAAACTAGTCCAACTTTTCTCACTAACAATAAGTTACCGTCCGTTTTATTCAGATTAATTTAAAAAAATTAAAATTAATTTAATTTTTTAAGATAAAGGGTGTGTAATTTAGTGTGAAATCAGACGCCTGGTCGCATGTTGATGTTTAATCCCAGTTCAAAATATAAAAGGTAAAGCCATTTCAAATAAACGAATCGGTTAAAAAATTTCACAAATTTTTAGAGGTAAAAATTATAATTTT
>LRSR01005124.1:0-10849 GCA_001579985.1 Hypsibius dujardini | reverse complement strand
CTGTCTGTCTGTCTGTCTGTCTGTCTGTCTGTCTGTCTCTCTCTCTCTCTCTGTCTCTCTCTTTCTCTGTCTAAGTTTGTGTGACTTTCTGTTCTGGTCTCATCTTAGAGAAAACATTTTGGATGCATACACCGTATACTTTCCGGTTGTCCTTCTCCGGGGAAGATCAGATGAAATTGGGCGACATTGCCATTGCCTTGCAGTCATCCGATGAAAAATGCGTTAAGGCATGTTACGTTGCGGTGGAGCTATCGCGCATGCAATTGCGTTAATCCATGCTTTATTTCACGCAGATTGGCGATCAGAATGGAGACATTCTTCCGGGAGAGCTCTGCCTGTCGAGAACTACGAAACATTCCACGCAAGTGCAGCTTTCATGTGCAGCCACCGAGCCGGATTATGTCGCCGAGGTACGCGTAAGCCGATTGATTCCGAGCGCTTTCACTAGCCTGTGAGCACTTTTGCGAGTCAACTTGAACTGACCTCGCAGTCTTTCAGGTATTAGTCAGAGTGCCGTGGAAACCCACACGGGAGGTTTTTCGCTTCCACTTCCATTCCCCCTTGAAGGTGGTGACGTCGGCCCACTTTTGCGCACCGTCGTCTGGCCTTGCCACAACTCTCATAACAGCAGCGGTGACGAACCGGTGGAGCAGAGCAGTGAGCTTGGGACAAAGCTCACTGTTTCTCGGGGATCGACCATTGACCAGTGTCTCGGGCCCGACTAAAGTAACAGTGAGTTAACATTATCACGGTGTGTTGGGATATTGTTACCATTGTTACCATTGGCACTATTGTTACCATTGTTACTATTGTTACCATTGTTACCATTTCGTTTTTGACCTTCCTTCCAGAAATTGGTCCCTAACAGCACCATCAGGTTGATATGGCTCTCTCAAGCGGAGGAGATGAACGCTTCAGGGCCGTTCCTGTTGAAAACGCAGTATTCTCTCGACGGGGCAGAGGGTTTGCCCTACAGTCTGTCCATGCCGTTTTCCGCGGGTGTCTTCGGAGCGGTAAGGTTTTTATATTATTATATATAAGGTCAGCGTTTTCACTTCAGTGATGTTTGCTCGTTGCAGACAAGGTTGACTATTGCTTTACATGCTTCACCGGAAATGCCTTCTATTTTCTGCGTGGGCGAGGTGGTCAACACCTTTTTCACAGTTACCGTGCTGCGGCTCTCGGATGAATCATTCCCCGTTTTCTACCAAATTAAATACGACCAATGTTTCTGGACAAGCACGGACGAAGCGAGCGGTATGTGGACTTGTCTGTCTGTCTGTCTGTCTGTCTGCCTGTCTGTCTGATTGACTGCCTGCCTGCCTGTCTGTCTGCCTGCCTGTCTGCCTGCCTATCTGCCTGTCTGCCTGTCTGTCTGCCTGTCTGCCTGTCTATCTATCTGTCTCTTCTCGTCTGCCTGCCTACGCTTCGAGATTTTCGGTCAAGCTTTTTGGTAGTGGTTACTGTTACGTGAGAATCTTCCTTTTTCTGAGTATGTTGCCTGACTAGCTGAACTGGATGCGTGATTGCTGTTTAGGAATTCTGTCACTGCGAGAGAACGAGAAAGTGCTGATTCAATGCCACATTATGCCCTGCAAAGCAGGCAATGCAGTTCTTCCGACACTGCGATTGTTCTACGTCAAAGAAGAAGGTACGGCAACTCGTCAACTTTTCGCTTTCTCATGCTACCATGAGACCCTAAATGGTCGAGTTTTGCACGTTCAGGCATCACCCTCACCGTATTTGCAGATATCGTTCCTATCGACGCATTCCACGTGTACAACGAGAGCATTTACGCTTTGGCCACTATTGTCGCCAAACAAGCCCCCAGTGATTTTATCCGTACTGTTTCTCGTGGACCCACCGAGGCTGACAAGGTGGAGACTATTCCTTAGCCGGAAACTATTCCTTAACCGTCATTCCCGGTAGATTCCCGGTAGATGTTTTCTTTTACGGTCTTAATGTATTTTTAAGTTTTTTTTCTTTGCCGATGATTACGTGTTCTTTTTTGACACATCATTTTTAATTGTCCGGGCTCACCTGCGGGTCCAATTTATTTTTGCCATTTTCGCTGGATGTATTTTGTGGAAGACTTCTTTCCCGTCTTCCCCAAGGGGAATTCCCGTGCGTTGAAATGAGCGGTCATTTAATTGACTGCCGATCGAAGCATACCAAGCAAACGCTTTGGGTTGAATCGGGATATGGGTTGAATCGATGGGGCGGCAGAGGGCGCCACAAGTGTAGATTGTAAAGAACACTCATTCAATTTACACTTGTGGCGCCCTCTGCCACCCCACCGATTCAACCCATATCCCGATTCAACCCATAGCGTTTGCCTTGGGTTGAATCGGTGGGGTGGCAGAGGACGCCACAAGTATAGATTGTAAACAACACTCATTCAATTACACTTGTGGCGCCCTCTGCCATCCCACCGATTCAACCCATAGCGTTTGGCTGGTACTAAACCGCGTCTGTTAAAAAACTCCACAAAGGGAACACCCTCAATGGGCCAGTCGAAAAATAAGAACAACTAAGCCAGAGAAGGGGGAAAAATCCCAGATATTCAAAAGATTGGAAGGCGACACGCAGTTGCATTTACACAGTCAAAGGGGAATATCGGAAAAGCACCGTCTGTCATGCGTGTTGTTCATGAGCGGAACAGCGCCCTCTGGCGCGCGGAACAGTGTCCTCCAGCACTTGGCTCATTTTAGACTGGCCATCACGGCTGCAAGCTGATCCATAGCGGAAATCGGTTGATTCGGACGAGACGAGGGACCGTTGTGACCACTGGGACCACTGTGACCACTGTGACCACTGTGACCACTGTGACCGCTGAAGGAAGCGTTACTCAACGCCAGAGCCGAATGGGCAGCAGACATCCTTCCATGCGGCTTGTAGAGCGACTCCGGCGGTGATTTGACGTGCATCTTCCTGCCGGGAGCCCGGCTGGCGGACACTGCCACGGTCGCGTGGGCCGGCATGTAAGCCTGATCGGGACTCTGGTAGGAGACGTTGTGGTTTCTGGCTGCGGCGGTGGCGGCGGCATTCATCATCGGACTGCGACTCTGTCGGCGGTGACCGGGCGCGGGAATGCCGGATGACACTGCCGCCGGCGCGGGTTGCTTGCGATTGGAGCTGGGAGGTTCGAAACGCAGCTGTTGTTGCAGTTGGTGACTGACAATGGGATCACGCTCCGGTGGCGCACCTACGAAACATAGAAGACTAAACTGGTGAATTAGCCATTCAGACTAGTAAACAAATTACAGTGGCTGGGATCAAAGAAATTGAACGTCGGAAACGTTGCTGATGAATCAATCAATCAAGCCCCGGGCCAGAGCACAAAGTGGTGCGGGAATTCGAGTTTCAGTGAAAACTAGTCAGCTCAGTTCAACTTTCTCATCTCCAAACGCACCATTCTGCTTCGGCTTCTTCACTGCACTTGACCGTTCTCTGGCCAGGTGAGGCTTAAAGTGGACATCAGACTCGCGAACAGGACGCGCAACAGCGCCGTAGAAGGACTCCCGCACCGGCGGCTGACTCGGACCGCCGTAGAGCGCCGTCGGAACTGGCTGGACAACTGGACGATGATTCTGCATTTGGAGGCCGCCGGCGTAAAAGGACTCACGAATCATCTGCTGATTGGGTCGCATCGGTGCAGAAGGAATCGGCGCGCCATTCTGGCCTCCGTAAAAGGACTCCCGGACAGGTTGATTCGGCCGCATCTGGTGGAGCGGAGCAAGCCCATACAGTGACTCCCGAACTGGCCGTGTCGGTGTAGCAGGGATCTGTGGGCCGTGGTGAGGAGCGCCGTAAAACGACTCGCGAATCGGCTGAGGAACTCGAGTTGTGATCGCGGGCACCTTCGGAGGAGCCTTCGTCGTCTGTGTCGACGTAGAAGTCGCCGCTGCGATCGGAGCAACCTCAACGGGTTGCGGCACAATCGGAGCAACCTCAACGGGTTGAGTCGGGCGGCCGGCAGCAGGAGGAACGACAGGTCGAGAGGGTAGAGACTTCCGAAGAGGTCGCGACTGTTTCGGTAAGTTGCTCATCACCGGTGCGGACTGCGGCTCAACGGTCGGGGAAGGATCGGCGGCGATTATGATTTCCGGTTCGATGGGCGGCAGTTCGACGTTGAGGGCCGAGGCTGGATTTAAAATTGACAATCAGAGCTGCTTGAGGAAGCGCACATCCGGAGTTCGCTTGATTCCATACATGGAAAAAGCAACTGGATATGGAAGGTTAACTTACCGGAAGCTCTGGTCGTCGTGGGCGAAGGCGCGAGATTGAAGCGGTACTTTGAGACCAACAGGTCCCGGATGGTGGGAATGGTCTGAGTCAGGACGACATCCTCCAGATATCCCGTCTGGACCTTCTCCTCCAGAGCGTCCATTTCCATTTCAATTTGATCCAGAGCCTGGGCAGCGGCATCCGAAAGTTTCTGCAACAGAAGAAGTGTTGGAATACGAGAAACAAGTGATCAACTTGTTAACTCAACAAGATTGAATGAGAGGACAAGGATCGCAGTCAATCAATCAAGGGAGTTAAGAAGTCTTCCACGACTGACAATCCACCAAACTACTAAAACAAAAAGCTCCAAAAGTACACATCATTTTGCCAGGATTAATTCTCGGAACCAATAAACCACATGCCAACGAATGACTACCATAATCAATCAATCAGACGACTATACATAAAGATTTGTAAGAATTCATCAATCAATCAACTAGTTTTTCCAATGATCAAGTTTACGTGAGTCGACAGTCAAAGAGGATCAAGCAGCTAATCCAAACAAAACAATTTCAGCAAATAATTAGCTGCTTCTGTTTGTTAATTAATAAAGTGAGTTCTTAAAAGTAGAAAATTTCACCAAAACAACGCCAGAAATGATAGAACCGTGATCAAATCAACACCCACTCAATCAATCAATCAATCACCCACCCACCTACTCAATCAATCAATCACCTACTCAATCAATCAATCAATCAATCACCTACTCAATCAATCAATCAATTACGCACCCGCTCAATCAATCAATCAATCAACGTATAACCAGCCAAGCAATTGATCGCGCACCTTATCCTCTTCCAAGCGATTTTCCGCCTGCCGCACGGCAATGATCTGCGCCATAGACGGCTGATTAGCACGTCGTGCTTCGTTTGCTTCCGCGTCGCTAATTCGTTTGCCCGCCACCACTCTGGAGATTTCCTTGACGTAAGTGCAGACATTGAGGATGGGCTGAAACAGCTGCGTCGCAGTCCGCTCCACGCCGTGCATATCATCCCGCTGCGGATGTTGTGCCATTTGTTCCCGGGGGTTGGTTCTGTGTCCGAAAATGCTTAATTTCCTGTGGAAAATGCTTATTTGGATTCTGAAATTAATTTCCGGGAGAAGCTAAATAAATCGTGAGAATTTTGCGCGTCTCTTCTGTGTCACGACGGTTGGGCACTGTCTGTTTTAACGTGAGATCGTTTGCGAAAAGTAGAAACAGATTGTCTATTATTGATGCACACGTCTTCATGCTAACCGTTCGCAAATGGATGACGACGCCAGTAAGCAATAGAACAGTTCCTTGTAAATATGTCGTCTGATTTCTACTTGAAACTGAACATTAATTTGTCCTACACGGCTCGCCATTGCAGGGTTTATTTCTGTGATGAGCCCGATGTTTAAACCTGGTTGAGTATTTCTGGTCTTCTTCCCATCCGATCCGAACTGTCAAGTGTTCTGGAGATAATCCGCTGCTGCTTTGACGTGCTTCTATTTCAACATTTATCGCGACTGAAATTCGTTTACAGCGGTGCAGGCACTTTCAGCACCTGTGCCGGTTCAAATATCTTGATTAGAATTACACGTGGCAAAAACCTTGCGCTAAGCGAGTTAGGCCATTACACTCGTTGCATGGCTTTTATACATAACTGTCGAGTTGAAACGCTTAATTCGGTTAGCGCGATGTTTTTGCCACGTATGTAGAATTGCAAAAAAACTGTTTTCTTCTCTGGAAACGTACTGAATAAGTAAACGCAGAACGCGTGCACTTGCCGAAGATCAAACAAAAGATTTAAATCACAAAAGAATAAAAACAAACATAACGAGCACTCTCCTCTTGAGTGGAGACAGAAAACAGGCACGAAGGCAAAAAAAGAGTAAAAAAAGAGTCTATAATATGAAATATCACATTTTGGGGTGTAATCAAAGGCATCTTGAAAAAGAAGAAAAGGAAGAATCCGTAACGGGAACCGGACGGGGAAATACTCTCGAGTTGAATACTCGAGTTGAATACTCGAGTTAGACAGGGACGGCGTACGAGCTGTGGAACGTTTAATCGGCCACGCGGCACTTGTGCTGTGTGTACGATGCACACAGCCGTGCACACGCTCCACTCCAGTACGACTGTGTGCACCGTACACACAGCACAAACGCCGCGTGGCCGATTAAACGTTCCACTCCAGTACGACTGTCCCTGTCTAACGCGAAAATAAAGTAGTAGATTTTGGAAGATCTATTGAGCTCGTCGAGCGGTGAGGACGACTGTTTCCTTACTGCCAGACGAGGGTGAGCTCCGGCTGCTGCTGTCGTTACTACTTTCGGGAAGCTCCAGCTCCGCAGTCTCTTCGGGGAGTGGAGCGATTACGCGATTTCGAATGTGGTGTGGTTCTTTGGCGCCGGTCAGGGAACAGCAGGTGGGACTCACGTCGCAGCAGCGACACGCATCGGGCGACATCGTGGCGCCCTCTTGCGGATCAAGTGTGTCAGCCTGAAACACAGAAAACATGAGGTGCTAAATATTTTCATTTCCTTTCTAACAGTATATTTTTTTTGGTGCTTTACAACATGAAAACCTTTGAAATAATAACCCTTACTATTTTATTGTTTAAAATTAATAGGAAGAAAAAGAGGTTTAAGAAGATTCAAAAAGGGAAGTGGTAAAATTTGGGCGCAGTGAAAATCCAATTGAATCGGGGTATATAAGGCTTCTATCACATAGAATTTCCGAGGTGATTCCACCTCATATACTAAATTGGAAACGATACAGAGAAGATTAGCATGGCCCCTGCGCAAGGATGACACGCAAAAATCGTGAAGCGTTTCCAAATTTTTTACGGTCTTTTTGAAAAGCGATAATAACGAAGGAAAGGCAAACAGAGGGAAACCGAGAAATCGTCAAATTTTTATGCTTTTAAGCGCACCCTTCTTTCGCAGTCAGAAACTAAACGATTGAGAGGCAGAGAGAAACGGACAGACCCAGACAGCCAGGCTGAGGCATATAGTGAAATTAACACAGACAAAGGTAAAAACAGATGGAAAGACAGACTGACAAATAGCCAATCGGCCACCCAATCAGAGAGGTATCTAGTTACAGACAGAGACAAAGAAAACGGCAGTCAAACAGACAGGCAGACAGACAGACAGACAGACAGACAGACAGACAGCAGAACAGGCAGACAGGCAGACAGACAGACAGATGCTCTTAGTACTGTACAACGTTAGCACAACGAGATCGATTACCTTGTAAACTTCTGGCTGGATTGTCACCTCCGTGATTCCCTCCTCGCGGAGAAAAACCTCAATATGATGGCTAACTTTGCCGAACTCCGTCAACGAAGTGCAGACCATATGACCTGCAGAAACAACAATGTAACCTTTGCCCCACCCCAAAAAAACGCTAAATCAACACCGTTTGCCTTACACGTGACTATAATGTGATACCGCGAAGTCCGCCAAAGATGAAAGTCATGAATATTCAACACTTGTGGAAACTACAAAAAGGATTGTCTTAGTATGTATATTGTCATACGGGAAAGTGACAGTCAGTCTGTCTGTACCTTTTCCATTAGCCGATCCTGCACGCGGTGGATGTCAATGTGCTTGGGGATGGTCAGCATCAACGCGAGGCCAGAGTCCTTCGCCGCCCGGAACATGGTCAGGCCGAGAATCAGCACTTGCAGCAAGCACACGCCGGGGTCCAGGTAGACGCACCAGCTGTTGCCATCCGAGCCGTAGATGTAATAGACCAGGCCACATGTCAGAATGCAGGCCGGTCCGATAAGCTCCCGCACAATGGCCACCCCGACTGACGGATAGATGACGGGAGGGTTCTGCACTTTGACTGCGCCGTTGCTATCCGCCGAGGACGAAGTGGTGACCGCTTTTGATAAGGGCCTTTCCACGCACAGTTCCACACCGGCGTTCTGCGTGTAGGACACGCGGAAGTGCCGGCAGGAATCGCGGATCGCTAAACAAAGCAGAACTTGATTAAACATTCCGACGAAAGGTGCATCAATCAATCAATCAATCAACTAATCAATCACCACTCTGTAGTTTCACTGAATGGATATTTAAGGAATATTAATATTTGGGAATTGGCAGGGTGCCTCGTGATCGGATTAATTTCGTATGATAATTAACGGAATAATAATTACGTGAGCCCTTGGAATATGGTTTGCTTGAAAAAAGGATTACGACACAGACAGACAACGTGAGTCTCGAGAATTGACAACTTTCCGGACTTACAATAGCGGATAACGAATGTTACAATTCCCAGGAGGAGTCGCACACCCCCGAGGATTGCCACTGTGATTGCCCTGTAAAATGTTTATTTTATTTTCCAACACTTTTACCATTCTCGGTTTGCACTGGGACCGGTGTGTCTGTGAGACTCCCTCCTTCGCTCCTTATTTGTCTATATGTCTGTCTTGTGTGTGTGTGTGTGTCTGTCTGTGTGTCTGTTTGTCTGTGTGTGTGTGTGTCTGTCTGTGTGTCTGTTTGTCTGTGTGTCTGTGTGTCTGTCTGTGTGTCTGTGTGTCTGTGTGTCTGTCTGTGTGTCTGTCTGTGTGTCTGTGTGTCTGTCTGTGTGTCTGTCTGTGTGTCTGTGTGTCTGTCTGTGTGTCTGTGTGTGTGTCTGTCTGTCTGTGTGTCTGTGTGTCTGCCTGTGTGTCTGCCTGCCTGCCTTCATTCTCCTTGCAGTCTTACTTACTCCTGCATTCCGTCGGAATCGTGTGCCGACAGATGAATTACTTGCTGGACTGCATCGACAGCGGACGAAAAGCTGAGTGATGCTAAAAACGTCGCATTAAAGAGCTGGAAAAAAGACAAACAAACAAAGACAAAGATAAAGATCTTTCCGACTTCACAACGCTTCTAGTTGTCTGCGACTTAATTAATTTATCCTTCATCTAATCGGCGTCAGCGGTAAACAGAACCGCCCTCATTTCCGGCAGCAGCCATGGCGTGTAACCTACATTTCCCAAAAATTCGATCCTTGCCCAGCCGAATGTATTCTTCACAGAACGAGCATTCCGCAACTGCAACAAAACAAAAAGAAACACCATAAATGTCCATTGAATTGATCAGGTCAAACAATCAATCAAGCGATCAATTCAATCAACCACCTATAACACCTCGACAATCAATGAATCTACCAATCAACTCAATCTACCACAACATCTCGCCAATCAATGAATCGATCAATCAAATCAATGAACCGGCTACCACAACATCTCGCCAATCAATGAATCGATCAATCAAATCAATCAACCGACTACCATATCCCAACAATCAATGAATCGATCAATCAAATCAATGAACCGGCTACCATATCCCAACAATCAATGAATCGATCAATCAAATCAATGAACCGGTTACCATATCCCAACAATCAATGAATCGATCAATCAAATCGCATACTTTGAGATCAATAAGCGAGACGACGAGCGATCCCACGACAAACAGCACGTAATTCGAGTCCATCCGCAGAGTCAACGAGCGCGTCCTATGACTCATCACCAAGGAAGACACTGCAAAAATTGCGATATAAAGCAAACGCTATTAACGCTACGCAAAAAAGTCCACCTGGGCGTTTCTAGTGAAAGTAATGAAAAATGCCAAAAAAAAAAAACAAAAACCATAAAACTTACAGAAATAGGCCAGATTTGTGATGAGCAACATGAGCAAGTAAATTACATGTGACCCTTTGGCAGGGTGTTTTGGCTCCACGAGGACACTGTCGGGAGGAGGAGGCATTTTTGCAGGCCACGGAGGACAGTATTAAAATGAGCAAAAAAGTAGGAGAGATTTGGATCAGCTGATTTAAAAGCTCATGTGCGTGTGTCTATGTGTCTATGTGTGTCTATGTGTCTATGTGTCTATGTGTGCTGTATGTCTATGTCTAAGTGTGCTATGTGCGCTGTGTGTCTATGTGCTCTGTGTGCTGTGTGTGTGCTGTGTGTGTGCTCTGTGTGCTGTGTGTGTGCTGTGTGTGCTGTGTGTGTTGTGTGTGCTGTGTGCTGTGTGTGTGCCTGCCAGCTGTCACACAAAGAAAAATAAAGAGCAGAGAGAGAGAGAGAGCGAGGCCGTTTCAGGTCAGCCTCACACAGGCACGACGGCAGACAGACAGACGCGAGAACGAGAGAGTGCCACCGGAGTGCCGCCTCAGGTGACTGTGCAGTCAAATAGTTAATCGAGAACTATTCCGATGACGATGATTCTGCGCCGGAATATCGAGATTCGGGATGAAAAAGAGACACGTCGGAATGGGGAAATGTTTTATTATCGAGTAGAGCAAGCGCAGAGGGAGATGTGTGTGAATGAACGAAGTGGAACTGTGCGCCGTCCGTCTCATTCACAAGAGAGGCGGTGTAACTTCAGAAGTCGGATTTGGGAAGTGGCAAGTCGGATTTGGGAAGTGGCAAGTCGGAGTTAAGTCGGAATTGAGAAGTCGGAGTTGGGAAGTGGCAAGTCGAACTGAACCGGTTGAACAACGACTCCCACTTCCGACCTGTTCATATCCACCGAGTCGCGCTAAGGCGCCACCTAGTGGCAATTACTTGCCAATATTAATTGCAAAGTCCTT
>LRSR01005120.1:0-10891 GCA_001579985.1 Hypsibius dujardini | reverse complement strand
TGTCCCCAGACATTTTGTCCCCAGACGATTTGTCCCCAGACATTTTGTCCCGAGACGATTTGTCCCCAGACTTTCTGTTCCCAGACACTTTGTCCCCAGACATTTTGTCCCCAGACATGCTCTGATCCGGTCTTGAAGTGTTTTTCAAGGATACTGCCGAATGCGGACTCGGAAAATACCCAGACAGAGCATAGGCTTCTGCTGCATATAGACAAGGCAAACATCCTTGATATCATCCGGGTTGGTGGATGTATAGGTGAAAACGTAACTGTATTACCAGCTTTCTGCATTGCAATTTCGAATCACTATCGAAATCTCGTACCATGGAGGAATCGTCCGTCACTTTTATCGAATAGGTACCAAGATCGCCATTTTTCGTCTTTATTTTTACCATTTTTCATGTTTTCAGTTTTCATGTCTAATTTTACCATGGGCGCAAGTAAGGACATGCTATCTGGAAAGACACAATGTCTGGCGGAAGGGACACAATGTCGGGGGACACAGTATCTAGGGACATAATGTCTGTGGCTCCAAAATATAGACTCCATTTCTTTGTCACAAGCCAAAAAAAAACAGGGAGCCGGAGCGAACAAAATAAAACTACTCAAGATGCTACATGAGTTCTGTCTGTCTGTCTGTCTTTCTGACTCTCTATCACTCTCTCTGTCTGTGTGTGTGTCTGTCTGTCTGTCTGTCTGTCTGTCTGTGTTAGTGTGTCTGTCTGTCTGTCTGTCTGTTAGTCTGTCTGTTAGTCTGTCTGTGTGTCTGTCTGTGTGTTAGTGTGTCTGTCTGTCTGTCTGTCTGTCTGTCTGTCTGTCTGTCCGTGTGTCCGTTTGCCTGTCTGTTTGCCTGCCTGCCTGTCTGTCTGTCTGTCTGTTGTCTGCTACCTGTCTGTCTAAACAAAGACGGGGAGAAAAGAAACGTGCGCTTGCGACAATAAATGATGTGTTGCGCATAAAACGGTGAGCGTATAGGGTCTTGAATCTATCAAATGTAGCCTTTTCGCCTGTAAAGAACGCAGTACGCCAATGTGCAAATATGTTCGATCTAAAACTAAAAACTCTGCGAATTTCAAATGTAATCTTACGAATAACAGATAAATATTAACGAATGAACGTGAATTAACATGGAATCAAATAGTAAGTGAAAGTTAGTTGCATCAAAATATAATGAAAGAATTTAATATACAATTTAATAATAATAAAATTTAATATAATTAATATTGACATTAATTTTTAATTTTAATTTTAATTTTAATATTTAATTTTGATTAATTTTAATTTTAAAATTAATTGATAATTGATACAACTAATATGACAATAATAAAATTTAATATATGCACATATAAACGAATACACTGTATATGGACGAATTTAACGTAAAAAATCTTTTACTGGGGAGGAAATGGCCCTGGAATGCGCCACCGGGTGGCAGGGGGCGTTCTGTCGCAAATTGATCGAAAACAGATTAGGCAGCGCCCTCTATAGTGAGCTTTTTCCAACCATCCAATCATTTCGTTTTTCGAACATGTTCCCACAACTTTTCTTCCTATCTGATACGCGTTCCACTGGAGTTGTCGATTATTCTCTCTCGCTTAAGACATGGGTGATAACCAAAATCTGTCTGGAAGTTTTGATTCCAGGGCACAGGAAAGTCAAGTGAGCTATTCCCGGCGCTTTGAAATCGTCCTCGAATCTCGCCGGGTCGCCAGTCGCAGCGACCATGGATTATTCTTTTCGTGTTCCAATCTATTTTTTTTATATCTCCTTTCTGAGTTGGCAAACTTTTTGTTCCTTTTCAATTTTTCAAAAAATAAATCCTATGACGTCATCGGACGTAGCCGTCCCTCTCGGGCACTCTTTTGATAACTTTAAAAAAGTTATTTTGGGATGGGATGAGTTTGGGTAGCTGAGCCTCTCACACTTTTCTCTGTAGCCTATCAGAAAAGTGCAAAACGAGGTTAATCAGCAGATATTCGCCATTCAAAGTTATCAAAAGAGTGCCCGAGAGGGACGACTACGTCCGATGACGTCAAAGAATTTCTTTTTTTGAAAAACTGAAAAACGATAAAAGTTTGCCAACTCAAGAAGGAGTTATAAAAAATTATACCGGGACAAGATAACAATCATCAATGGTCACGGCGGTTTACCGTCTGGACAACTCGCGGTCGCTTTGCTAGTAGCTTCCCCAGCAGATTTTGTCGCCCGTACGGCGGCTCACGTAAACATACTACAGTCGTCCCCACATTGTACTCCGGTCACGTGCTTTTTACTGCATAAAAATAAGTCAAACTCCGCCCCCAAATGCACACTTCGGGTCAAGCAAACCACACCCACTAGCCAATCAAAAACGTAAAGAAACTTCCGATGGGAATTTGCTTTCCTTGAGTTATAATTGTCGCGCCTAGCTATATGATTGAGTAACTATTATCATTAGTAGTCCATTATGTCTTAATCGTCGTCTTCCATTAGCTATTTTCTTTGTTTTTCCATTTACTTTTGGCCACCTTGTTTCTCTCTTGTCTCATGCCTTCTGTACTATATAACCTGTTGGTGTAGTGTATGTTTGAGCAGTACAACCAGTAATAACATTCTTTCCGTTTGTGCTCGCTACATAATCAATAATCTAAGAGCAAGAAAAAAGTCTTGTCCAGAGGGCAGTGAACTTTCAGGCAGCGGTAGAAACAGTTGTTCGGTGAATTTGAGACAAGTCCCACAGGCTCACATAACATTATTGTACGTGCGACTTGACCGGGACTTGTCCCAACTGTGACGACTGTAGTACAATGTTACATGCGAGTCATGTTGAATGGAGAGTTTAATGCAAGTCAGGAAGAAAGGACTCTTCGGTAGCCGTGTCAGCTACCTTTGTGGTCAGATAGAACGTTCAACTGACCGATCATTTGAAATTTTGGATGATTTAGTTAAAGCTGAGCTTAGCAGACGGACGCTCGTATTTCCAGAAAATCAAACTTGTACGGGGGCGGATGGAGGATCGGTTCTTCGAATCCCAGCACCAACGCTGCCAGAAAACAGTGCGCTTTGGCGTCTTGTCTGTGGCTGTCACCCAGCTCCGACAACCGAAAGAGATGAATGTTACGGAGAAAATCCGGAACATGCTCGGCACCGGGTTTCGTTTTTCGTTCGAAGAGAGGATTGCTTCTGAAAAAAGTCGAATGCTAAACGTTTTACGTAAAAAACATCCCATACCGACGGGCCATCCAAAGTTTAGTTCCAAATCGACTGGCAGGAGTCAAATGCCTGTCAGATGTCAAGGGGCGGAGCTATGACGCACTGTTCAATTCAGTTTAAACAAATCAAGCAATCAAACCATGCTAAAGATGAAAAATTTTAGATTTGTAAAAAGAATTTTTATTTAAGAGAAAAAGATTATTTTTGACTTTTTTAATGGCATTTTAAATATATTTAAAAAACAATAAGTGGAAATGCTAGCGGAGACCGTTCCATAATTGATCCATAACTCCGCCCACTGATCTCCGAAAAATGTGTTTTTGGTGCTAGGCTAGAAAATAAATTGCGACAGTGTTATAGACAACTGTTTCGATGTAAGGGCTGAAGCCACTATATCGCCATTCCAAGTGTCTGAGTAGTAAGAGAAAGAACCGAACTTCCCGAAATGCCGAGTGGAAACTTGCTTTTGAAAATTTTCTTCAACAGCCGCGAAACAAAAACACCAAAAACTAAAACAGCCAAGAGATAGATAATTTCACGCTCTAAGCTAAATTGAATCATTTTTCTCAATCCAGCAATCAACCACGAAGTCATGCACTGAAATCGAAGATGCTCAGCCAAATCTCAATAAATGTTTTGCTGAGACGCCTCGCACTCTTCCCTCAATATATTTCTCAGTTTGTGTTTTTTGTTCACGATGAAAACACATTTTTTGAGTCACTATTTCAATTTCATAAACCGAAAGAGAAAAGCACACCCAAAGTCAAACGATCTGGGATGACCAACACTCTAGACATGGCAGAAGGGAAGATTTCTTCCCTGAAAGTCGTGTGCCGTGCCCGCTGCGTCATCCCCGATCCTTTTTCTCGTCAAATGACACAATCAACGGCATCAGAGCATAATCCAGACTCGTTTTCATTCAAATAATGCAATCTTAGGCAAGCGGTGCATAATCCAAGGGGATTTTAGCCATTTGGTGGTTTACGGGTAATGTGAAAAAAAACCGACCGTCCTTGGCCGACTGTCCGACCGACCGTCCAACCGACCGTCTGACCGACCGTCCTTGAGCGACCGACCGTCTGACCGACCGATCGTCTGACCGACCGACCGTCTGACCGACCGACCGTCTGACCGACCGACCGACCGACCGTATGAACGCGGTAGGTCAGATTCCTAGTAAGAATTACCCAGTCTTACCGGAGAATCGTCTCTCTTCGATGGAAATAATGAATCCAAATCACAGGAGGGCGGCGGATATCGTGCGCCTCCGCATTGGTCACCCATTCACTGTCGAGGAACTTCACGAAAGCCGGGCTCCTCTTCGTGAGGTCTTCCACGCGGTCGATGAGCCAGCCGGTCTGAGCCTCCGGATACGGCCACCACAGCCGGTTGATCCAGGACGTGAACGGATCCCAACAGAATCTCTTCGACAGCGGATCCGGCGTGTCCTCTGACATGACGGTCAGCGTCGGAACCGCCACCGTCCAAGACCGTTCCAAGCTACGCGGCGCTCTTTGTTGCGAGCCGGTGCGGCCGTCCGTCTGAGCCGGCAGCAGGATGGTCAAGTGGAACTCACACTTGGCTTCCAACAGAGTTTGACTCACGCACGCTCGTGGCGTACCTGTCCACGGTGATGACGTCACGGGGCGCCGCGCGCGGGAATTGCAATTAATTGAATGAAAAGCCATATCGATCGCGGCGATGTCGACGGGATTGGTGCTCCGGAACCACATCCTTCGGAGAGTTAATGTCTCCATGTTGAAGAAACGCGATAGTAGGAACAGCAAGGCGATTCGATGGTGATGCAGCTGGTCGGAGTAGTAGAGGTCGCCGATAAACGTGACGTGGCGCACTTCCGGGCACATCCCGGCTGGTGTCCACTTCTTCGGCTCGTTCTCGTCGGCCACCAGCCTGGGTTTACCGGCGATTGTTTCCAGTGACGGAAAGTCAAAAAAGACGCTCTCGGTGACTTCCGGTAAGGCTAGCAATGCTTTCCAGCGTTTCGATACCCTGAAATACATAATTCGGGATGTAAGCAGATAGATTCAGATGCTGAGACGAATGCACAGACAAAGACACAGACACAGACACAAACACAGACACAGACACAAACACAGACACAGACACAGACACAGACACAGACACAGACACAGACACAGACACAGACACAAACACAGACACAGACACAGACACAAACACAGCCACAGACACAGACACAGACACAGACACAGACATTTATGTAAGACTTACGTACTGTTTAATCTTCTTCTGGGTCAAGAAATCGCAGCATCGCAGCACTTCGACGAGCTGTTCGGCGGACAAGTCGGCGAAGGGTCGATTGACGCACGAACTCTCTTCCAAAACATTAACGGCAGGAATCGAGGCAATGGCGTGCAATTCGGTCATGCTTTTTTCGTTAAACTGTTATATCATGCCCGAAAGGGAGCGAAATGAAGAAGAAAATTCACAAATTCAAAATAGTGCAACTCGTCGAAACACTTCTATCCCGAGTCGTCTAGTCTGCATGGTGCAGCTGAGCATCGCACCACCAGCCCCTTTTGATGTTTGCTCACAGATATCACTCATTTCTGGTATTGATTAGCGCCGCGGTGACGTCGTCTCGTGACGATAAGGACCGATCGCGGCAAAGTTCTTAATCTCGCTCTTTCCGACCTCAAGTTCGACGCCATTTGACTTGGCATTCGCATTCGTCGACTCGAATTTCCGAATCATCATGGCATCATAGTTGTTAGATCTACCAACAGGAAGTTTGGTAGGTAACAAGTTTATTAGACTGAATGTAGGAATAGGTAGAGAAGAAAACTGGAAGAAAGGAAAGAAGAAATATATCTGCTTTATAACTAGTAAGACATCTGCTTATATAGTGAAGTGTTAACTATAGAATTGATAGTAAATAGCACACACATCAGAATTACATATAAGTAATTAGCTGTGGCAGCAGAATAGGGTTAATAGGGTAGATAGAGTTACTAAATAAGTAAGGTATTAATAAGTCAAATAGCTGTGATGATTGGATATGAGGACTTGTTGGGCGTGGTCCAACATAGTATACGAGGGCCATTCTGAAAGTCTTCACGAGTCAATTTTTTATTTCTGCCGTTTTCTAAATTTTATTATTCTCTCAATCAAGCCTTTCAAAACAATCACCGCCACATTCGATGCACATTTGCAATCGAGCCAACCACTGCCGGAAAACAAACAAAAAACCAGCTTGCAAACCAATCTTGCTCAAAATGTTTGTTCCAGCTTTGAATCGATTTCTCTGTCCTCTCCAAAGTTGCAATTCAGAAAAATTTGTGATTTTCGACTTTAAAAAAATGACGTTGAAGACTTTCAGAATGCTCCTCGTATTTCATTCAGGCAGAGGATATATTAGGGAACGTGCAACAACTATGTCGCAGTAGGGTGGTACGTGTCGGCAGCTCTGACGTAGAGGAGGTGGTGGGGGGGGGTCTGTCCTTGGATTACGTCAGCAGTTTTAAATCTCAAAATTTCTTTGATTCTGAGAGTTGGAAAAAACGCGTATTTCAGTGACATTTTACAGACCCGCATGCCAATTCTTCTTCTCTTCGTTTGAGCATCTTACTAGTACTGATAAGAGATTCCGTTGGCTCCACCAGAAAAACAGGTACGTCACTTGGGGGGAGGGGAGCTACATCTACTTGATGCCTTCTGCATCAGCGCATTGGAATTGCAAATCTTCTATTTCACGCGAAGATGCCGTCGGTTTACAAACAATTCCTGGCGTTATTCGTAAATGTCTTTCCTAATCAGCGCATGCATCAGGTCAAACTCATCTCTCAGAAGCGAAAAGTCAAAATCCAGAGCAGCATGCTGAAACTGTTCTCTTCTAAGGCTTTAAAGCCTGTATCAGTTCCGTCGGCTCCTCCTGATGTTCCAGTCACCCCCGGAAATACGAGTACAGCTGATGAGGAAATTCCGGGGGGGGGGAAATACTGACGAGCTCTGACAGAGGGGGGTAGGGCTAAGGCCGCCTAATATCGAACGCTGACGTAATTGTTGAACGTTCCCTTACCGGTACACCGAATGACGTCAAGATGAACTGCCCAAGAACATCGGTAACCGTTGTTCACTTTTTGAGGGACACGTTGTTTCGAGGGACGTCCCTCAAAACCACGTTTTTTTAGGGACGCTTGAAACTATAAATGATGAGCCGCACAGAGCAGTCGGCTGGCGACACGACAAGCGCGGAATGACCGGCAGAAGCGGTCAGCGAACAATCAGTAACCTTCTGAATCTCCAGTCCGTCTTTCGATTGAACCGTCAACTTTCAAGGGTGACCGGCAACCTTCCGAAGTAACCGTTGGTAACCTTCCGAAGTTAGTGTCGGTAACCCTTCCAAAGTAACCGTCGGTAACCTCGAAGTAACCGTTGGTAACCTTCGAAGTGACCGTTGGTAACCTTCGAAGTAACCGTTGGTAACCTTCGAAGTAACCGTTGGTAACCTTCCGAAGTTAGCGTCGGTAACCCTTCCGAAGTAACCGTCGGTAACCTTCGGAGTAACGTCGGTAACCTTCCGAAGTAACCGTCAGTAACATTCGAAGTTACCGTCGGCAACCTTCCTAATTTCGATCTTCGGGGTTCATCGTCAACCTTCCGAGTGACCGGTAACTTTGCCCTGACCGTCGGTCTACCGATTAAACGGTTAACCTGCCGGGATGACGGGTGACCTTAAGGGCTGTCCGTCAATCTGCAGCACGAGTCTTCACTCTGTCGGACTGACCGTCGGTTTTCCGGCTAAACTGTCAGCTTCTCGGGCAGTCCGTTAACCTGCGACGGCACTGACCATCAGTCAGGACAGACTAGTCAGGACTGATCATCAGTTTTTCGGTTAAACTGTCAATCATCCGGTCGACTGACGGTTCAATTGTTAGACCGAGGGTCAATCTGGAAGTCCGGAAGATTCCCGGTCTCTGATTGCTGGCAGACTGTCGGTGCATGCTGAAACACGGAGGAAAACCCACTCACGAAAAATTTGGAAACTTGCAGAAAAGACTGCAGCATCAGCTGTGCATCTGACGCAGGACCTACTCCGGATTTGAGTCAATCAAACGAAAAAATTATGTTCCGCGCACTTGAAACGCGCACCTGACTCAGCCTTCCTTGACGGGCTCTCATGCAGACGTCTGCCCCCGATTTAACCGTGACCACTCAAAATATAAAGTCGTGACCTTCCTTTCAGCGAGGTTTCAGTACACGCACCGTCTCGCTTTTCACGCCTGTAAACAGAAAACTCACTCTGACTGTCCGTACACCGAGCACTGCCAAAAAATGGCGAACCTTAGTTCCCTGCTACTTGTTGGTCTCTGCATCTCTGTTGTGTACTGTAAGTCCCTGAAAAATATCCGCCAATTAAAACGCATCAGACTTTGTCTTCCAGGTTCGGACATTTTTCTTGCTCAACAGGTGCGACGTATGAGCAGCCCCTACAGAGCGGTTCCCTCCCGGAGAAGCCCAATCCCGATGGTCCGCCGCCGCTGTCGCTGGAGGCGCTGATGGGACCGTCCGACCCGATTCCCAAAAACAGCCAAACCCTCACCGCAATTCACCACGGCGGATCAATCAATCAACGCGCTGTGATTCCGACCGCGTCTGGTCCGCTGTTGACGACTGACAAGGCGGTGCAGGATTTGATCACCAACGAGCTGAACCGTCTGCGTCGCCAGGTCGGCGCGACCAATATGATGAAACTAACCTGGGACTCGGACATCCAGGTGGTCGCGCAAAAGTGGGCCGACAAGTGTGTCTTCCAACATCCGAGCAGCGACGCGGATAGGAGCTTCTACCTCAAAACTGCAAGTACGCTCACTCCTTGTGCACATGACAAAATGTACCCTTCCCCCAATGAACGCCACATATAAAGGGAGGACATCCGTCTCAGAATATTATTAGGGATAGGGCCATACGAAAGTCAATTTTTCACACAAATTATACATAACAGCACAGAATTTGTGAGGTCCTTCAAAGCGCGTGTGACCACTCCTTTTATTGAGTCTAAATTTATGTCAAGCGATATGTGTGAGCTTTCAAAACAAGACTTTGCTTCACCGATGGTAAAAGCGAAAGCACCCTTTAGAAGGTTAGGGGGATCCAATAACATGTACAGTGTTTGTCCTAACATCGCTCGTTCAGTCGATTCAGAGACATGTTTAAGTTATTACGCAATCGACATGGAACGACTAAGAAAAATATTTTAAACTCGTGCTGCGTGCGCTTCCACTCGTGCCATTTGAGAGTAGACTCGGGCTGCTTAGAGTTCAATGGGATTTGTAGCCTAAGAAGTGTACACGCGGATAAAAATTAATGTAATCGTACATAATATGATGTAGTTATTTCCTTGGTACTTGGTACGTTTTAATTGTGGTCCTACATATTGTGTGAAATATAAGTCGCTCTTTCAATGTACAAATTTAAAGAGACTATTCCATCTTTATGTGTATGAAAAAAAACACCTTTCGTATACCAGATGTGTGCTAGCGTCATTGACCAGAGGGCAATTCGATTCTGTCCACTCTTATCACGTGGCTCCGTCGGGTTCACATGCTTCTATTTGCTGTAGAATTCGGATTGGGGCAAAACATTGCAATGGGAACCGGTTCGATGGCATGGAATACCAGCCTGAAAATGTGAGTACCGAAAATCGTCACACCTTAATGTGTATGTTATTATAATGCCGGATTTTGGATCGTCTATGTGATTTTAATAAACAAACCGATTCATTTTTGTCAAGGTGGTTCGACGAAGTCAAGAATTTCAAATTTGGCCAAGCTCCCACTAACGGTGCGGTTGTCGGTCACTACACTGCGGTATGTGTAGCCTCTGCATATGTACAGTAGGTCATTTCCTGTTCAACATGAGACACTGGATTATCCAAATTCTTTCAACAAACAGACAGGCAGACAAACAGAGAGACAGAGAGACACAGACACAGACACAGACACAGACACAGACACAGACACCGACAAAGACACAGACAGACACAGACATAGACACAGACATAGACAGACACAGACCCAGACACAAACACAGACACAGACACAGGCACAGACACAGACACAGACAGGCGGCCATTTCCGGCCTGAAGGTTCAACACTTTAACTGTGTTTCAGTTGGTCTGGGCTGGCTCTAACGCCGTCGGTTGCGGCTACACGCTCTGCCCAGCCGGGAAAATGACCAGCCAACCGTCTCACTTCTTTGTCTGCAATTTTGGACCTGCGTAAGCATTTTACTCTAAACTATAGCTGTATACTTCACAGTCAGTCGCCGGTGCTTGCACGTATACGTAGCTACAGTGTATTTATTTCCTTTGTATATAGCGGTAACGTTGCCCCCAATCAGTTCAGACCGTACGAGGTCGGCACCAAATGCGCCAAATGCGGAAAGGCTTGCGACGACGGTCTCTGCAGTAAGTTAATCTAGATCGTATTTGTACTAGTGCATTTTGATTCATATGCCAGAAGTCTCTGCGGCAATGAAGAGCTTTACTTTCACACAGCCAATCCCTGCAACTACACCAACGACTACTCAAACTGCGAGGTCAGTACGGGCTACCCGGCGCTCTTCCCGAACGGCTGCAAGAACGCCGACAAGATCTACGACCAGTTCAAGAACAGCTGCAAAGCCACCTGTAACTGCAAAGATGCCGGCCTTCTCTACAC
>LRSR01005114.1:0-12893 GCA_001579985.1 Hypsibius dujardini | reverse complement strand
CCACTTCCTTCTGGATTTCAATGTTAATCGTCATGGCGTTTGTCGTCTGCTGGGGTAATTTGCATGCATATGACATTTTTGCCCGGAAAACCAACAAATGAGTTGCCCATTACAATCAATGTCAATCTGGATGGCTCGTTTTGTAAACTAAAAATAACCCAGTTCACACTATTAACGATTCCGACTGTTATATCGGCAGGTCCTTATTACGTTCGGATGGTGGGGTCGTTTCTGTGGGAGAAGACAACTGATGAACATGTTGACAACTTTGTCTTCTTCTTCGGTAAGACAACCCGGTAATTCTATTTCCGCCACTAGCTTGGCTTATTCCTACGTTTCTCTGTAGATCTTCTTCTGTGTCTGTGTCTGTGTCTGTGTCTATGTCTGTGTCTGTGTCTGTGTCTGTGTCTGTGTCTGTGTCTGTGTCTGCGTCTGTGTCTGTGTCTGTGTCTGTGTCTGTGTCTGTGTCTGTGTCTGTGTGTATGTCTGTGTGTATGTCTGTGTCTGTGCCTGTGTCGACGCCCACTGCCTGTGCCTACGTGCAGACAGGCAATTAGTACTGACAAAAGGTCGCTGTTTGAGAAATCGTTCGTCGTGTGACGTGGGCGGTCGACGTGAGGTTCCCATTTTATTAATCATGGATAAACACAAAAATACTGAAATAGGGCCACAGCCATAGACCCTTCTCTCTCTCTCATTGCTTGACATACTTATATCACAGGCCGAATCACAAATTTAATGACATTAAAACGAGCCGCAATTTCAATAAAAAGAGATTCGGGCTTAACTATTAGGACATCTTGACGGAGGATTCTTGCCCCGGTCTCTGGGCTGACCTCCCCCGGAAGGAAGTCCCTTTTTAATGTACATCGGTCCTCAATGGAAAAATACTCGACGAACCCGAAACAATTTATTATCAATTTCTTTCCTAAAACAGATCCTCTCTCCCCTCTCCCCTCTTCACAGACATTTGACGTATTTTTTTATCCCACAATAAATCGGCGTACTCTCGAGTTCTCCAGGTCCTCGTGAGCACGCTGCTCAAGAGTCAAGTCGGATTAACTGGAAATGTCAATTTTACAAACTGAAAAAAGGAGCCATGAAAAAGGAGCGATCTCTTTAAATGGTTTCCCGTTAAGAGGGCAGGCAGGATATAGCGTTTTAATAGAGGCTGATTTAAGAGAGAGCCAGCGGAAATTCGTGAGCTCGTATTATATATATCAAGGAAGTGAACTCTGAGCCCAGATGTCTTAATTTTATCGTTCGATTGATCATAATAACAGACGCGAAGGAAGTCGTATTTTTATATTCACTCTCCTCCTTTCCTGTTTGCAGGCATGAGTAATTCAGTCATCAATCCGCTGATCTACGGGGCTTTCCACATCCTCGGTCGATCACGCCGGATAAGTCGCCAGCAACGGAGCTCGCAAGGCCGTCATCGTCCTGCGATTAAGGAGGTCCTCCACAACGGCGGCCCGGGAGGCGGCCTTGCGAGTCCCAGTTTCCTCTTGTCGCGCCACCATCCACGCAATTTGACCCCGCCGAAAACGAGGTTTACAACGTGCGTGTAGAAGGACGTTCAACAACTTAATTAAAACGACTTAACGTTCTCTCAAACGGAAAACGATCAAGATTTTGTACATGGATTTGCGTATGCATATACTCAAGTTCTTTTTATATTTTTAGTGACAGATAAACATGCTTTCAGATAAATCTTTCAGTGGTAGGCACATAGTCCGCGTCTGAGTCTGTCTGTGTCTGAGTCTGTCTGTGCCTGTGTCTATGTCTGTGTCTGTGTCTATGTCTGTGTCTGTGTCTGTGTCTGTGTCTGTGTCTGTGTCTGTGTCTGTGTCCTGTGTCTGTGTCAATGCAGTTACAGTTCTACACTGTGCGCGCATCAAGTCGTCCTCCATAAAGTGACGCGCGCTGTGAGGTGAAAATGCATGTCCAGGGAACCTTCAAGTCCGATATCGCTCTCGTGTGAGCTGTTACACTGTACATCTTGTATCGGCGCTTCGTTTTCAAATCTCTGGAGCTCACACACGGCCATGTAATAAGACAGGCACACGTCAGGCAAGCATCCCAAAAAACTGTAAGTGTTTCCCGTTGCCAGCAATTCGAATCATTTGTCCCTCAACAAAAAATGCAAAAATAACCCGGGAAATCTAAACACGTGTAGGCAGTGCTGACACATTTACATTTTTCAATTGAAAACGACCGCGTCATGTACAGAGGGTGATGCCAAGGGAAAGATTTCACATACACAGACCATTACATCTCAACGATCCAGCCTGCCGCAATTAAGGACCGTTAAATATGAGCGATGGGATTATATTTTCACGCGCGTTATTCGACAGAAATACAGCTGGACCACTCCCTCACACGCTGGTGTACAGATAGAGACGCATGCGCCGTTAATTGTATTTTTCTCAACGTTGCCTGAAAACGTGGAAGGAACTTTCCTATACGCACAGAGCGTTTCGACATGTGGCGGAATTTCCTGGAAGACTTCCGTCATACAACCTCATCACAGTGTAGTTGTTGATTGACTGTACGCAGTGTATTATGCGTGTCTTCGAATAAAATGTTTGTACTGCCCACCCATGGGGAGGAGTCAAGCGTTGAGTAATAAACTACTGCATAAAGGAGTCTTTCATTAAGTTTATTGGCTGATAGTTCTTTGGTATGGTCGGTTTGTCTGTCAGTATGCCTGTCTGTCTGTCTGTCTGTCTGTCTGTCTGTCCGTCTGCCTGGGTGGCTGTCAGTCTGTCTATCTGTCTGTCTGGGTGACTGTGTGTCTATCTGTGTGTCTATCTGCCTGTCTGTCTGTCTGCATGTCTGTCTGTCTGTCTGCATGTCTGTCTTTGTTTTCGTTCATGCCTGCCTGTTTATGTTATGTATTCCTGTTTGCCCACCCGCCGGAACGAGTCACGCATCGAGCAATAAACCCTCTGCATAAAAGAGTGTCTTATAAGCTCACTTCCGACAGCAGTGACTCGTCGTCGTTGACACTGACAGAGTGGAAAGACCCATAAAAATACACGTCGTTCAATGAGAAAAAAGAAACGGCATAAGAGGCAAAAGTCGCAGTCACACCAGACAGACACCACAAACGAATCATAAAAAACTGTCCATGATATTACCGAGGGAATATGGTTAAGAGAAATCGAGACGAAAAATGGCAAAAAATTAGAATGATAATTTTGTGAGACTTTTTAGGACGCTTTGGTTCGATCGCTATATAATGAGAATGTCTGTCTGCCTATTTGCCTGCCTGCCTATCTGTCTGTTTGTCTGTCTTTGGGGGGAGGAGGAACTGGGCTGAGAGACTGTCTGTCTGTCTGTTTGTCTGTTTGTCTGTCTGTCTGTCTGTATGAAGTCGGTGATGAAGTTGCATGGGATTGTCTTTGTGGCTTTTCAATTTACCGCGCGACTGCTTCCATTCCCGAGCCGGTCTCTTTCAGACACTTCAGCTCCTTCAGGGTCAGTGAGCAGAATTTGCGGGTGGAGGTGCCGCGGAGCTGCTTGCCGCGATCCAGGAGGACGTGGAATTCCGGTCGATCCACCGCTGGAAGCATTTCCCGACCGAACGTCTTAAAGAGGGCACTGCCAAGACAGAAGAGGAGAAAGTAAAGTAAACGGAAGTGTAAAGGAAAACTGATGCTACTCACATTTCAGCACATGTCAAACCAGGTGGAGAAAACAAAAGAAAGAAAAGTAGGACTGATAGCTAGGCACAAAGGCAGGCAGACATATCGACCGAAAGGCAAATAGATAGACATTTACTGAGCAGACGCTGGTTTTCGGCGATGTAATTGTCCAACTGCCTACATCCGTACAAATGTCTGTCTGCCTGTCTGTCTGCCTGTCTGTCTGCCTGACTGTCTGTCTGCCTGACTGTCTGTCTGTTTGCCTGACTGTCTACCTGACTGTCTATCTTCCTGCCTGCCCGCCTGTCTACTGTCTGTCTGACTGTCTGTCCTTTGTATCGCTTCTTGACTATCTGCTGGCCCGTCTGCGTGCGCCTCAGTCGGCCTGCCTGCTTTTTTGTAATACTGTTTTGAATGGATGTATTCCCTGTACACACGTGTCGTATTCATCATGTCTTCAGTGTTTGTGCTCCACCTGGGGCCAAATCAGGTGTCACAGGTCCCAGATTACCAAGGAATCATAGTGTTTTGAATAGGGCAGTTGGATAAACAAAGCCTTACGAAACAAAAACAGTGACATATGACGCAAACTCAATCAAATATACATGCGAGAGCACACGAGCCTTGGAGGCATTAGTAAAGGATCCAAATAAATGTAGGGCACTCCCTTGGTCAAGGACGACGCTCACGAAGACTGGCACACAAGGCCGGAAGTCAAGTGCAGACAGGCATTCACACTAGACAAACAGACAAACAGATAGACAGACAAACAGACAGACAGACAGACAGACAAACAAACAGGCAGACAAATAGACAGGCAGGCAGACAGACAGACAGACAGATAGGCAGGCAGGCAGGCAGACAGACACATAAAGCCAGACACGATAGCACACCTCATTAGTTGAGCACAGTTTCCAATGCACCCGTCGGGAATCTCCGCAATTAGCCCTGTGGCGGTAGTCATCAACGGAATAATAAAACCAGCACCTTCCCGCAACATGGACTGCCGACTCTCTAGACCATAGGAGGAAACGCAAACCTTAAAAAGAAACACACCAAACGGGAGGTAGCACGACTCCACATACCCGAGCGATCAAGTTCGAGACACTTGAACAGGCCGAAAGAAGCATCGAGAACGGCGTCCAGGGTGAGAATCCAAACGTCGGTATCCTGTAAAACATACAATTCAAAAAACCAAATCTGTCACCGTCAAAAATAATACCTAAAAATATCAATAGACAAATAATTCCTTGTTGAAAGAACAAACAAGAACACGTTTAAGAACACGTATAAGAACAAATAAGAACACATAAGAACATAAGCTCTGCCAATAAGAACATTAAGTCCATCGAACGTAAGCTCTGCTCATTACATCTCAAATCAAGGCGTGACTGTTGCAGCATCCCAATTCCAAAAGTAAACTGACCTGCGGTTGGGCAATAGACCGAAGGCATTCGAAGGACTTTACGGTGAAGGGATAGAAATGCTGCCCCATGGACAAGGCCACGTCGCCCAGGGTACGGATGGCGTGTGGCTTCACCAGCCCTGAAGGATCGTTCAGTTGCTATACCAGCAAAGCACACAAACGACCCGGGGATTACAGATAAATCCGCGAACGAGTTCAGTGCCACTTATATTGGGCCCAGGGGACGTCGAGGAAGTCTTACCGTAATGAGAGCGATAATGTGGTCGACGTAGAGCGGCACCAAGTGCATCACACTGGCCTCGTAGTGGCAACAGATTTCACTGACCAGCGACAAGGCGGCATTGACCATCTGTGGAATCGAGAAGACCATTCGATCAAACAAGCAATGACAGGAAAAGAAGCGAATGTGGAAACGGACACTCCTGAGGGTCAAGGCAGCCCAAGCATAGTATCCTTGCATAGACAGACAGACAGGCAGACAGACAAGCAAGCAGACAGGCAGACAGACAGACAAGCAAGCAGACAGGAAGACAGACAAACAGACAGTCAGACAAACAGTCAGACAACCAAACAGACAGACAGACAAGCAGGCAGACAAGCAGGCAGACAACCAAACAGGCAGGCAGACAAACAGTCAAATAAACAGTCAGACAACCAAACAGATAGACAGACAGACAAACAGGCAGGCAGACAGATAGTCGGTGGATGGGCAGAAAACAGAATTGGAATATTATGACTTACGGAGTGTTCGTAGTGGCAGGTGAGGGCAAACAGAATCAACGGATTAAGCTGTTCCAAATACTTGAAAAAGTCGTCCGGATGTACTAAAACGAAAACCTTTCATTTCGTCTTTCACAACAAATGCAGCTATATTAAAGCTACGAAACTGCATAGAATCAGACGCTTACAGTCCACGAGTACTTGCAGGCAGAAGAGGGCCTCGGGTTCAGCGGTCAGACTGCGATGGGCCTGGTGGAGCGCCAACATCTGGCAGCACATTTGCACAGTCGCGTCTGTCACTTGGGTTCGGTCAACGGGAGTCAGACGTTTCAGGCAAAGCTGCAACCAAATAACCCCTGTATAGGCACCCACATAAAAATTTGTTCAACCAGTCTGTCTGCTTGTCTCTGCATCTGCCCACTTCTACGCGTCTCTGCCTGTCTGTCTGTCTGTCTGTCTGTCTGTCTGTCTGCCTGCCTGCCTATCTATCTACCTATCTATCTGTCTGTCTGTCTGTCTGTCTGCTTGTTTGTACATCTGTGCACATCTAAGCGTCTGTCTGTCTGTCTGTCTGACGGCATATTCACATGTGGTCTGTCTGTTCACCTGACGAGTAAGGTACCTGGAGGAGAGTGAAAAAGTGTTGGCAGTAGTCGCCGTACTGCTGGCGTTCATGTGCCGACAAGGACTGCTCCTTAGCCAGAGTGCCGCGGATCTGTTCCAGCAACTGGACCGTGTATTTCTGCACACTTGCGTAGCAATCCTATACTCCCAGGAAAAAAATGCGTGACTTATAAAGCTATTTAGAGCAGCGGTTTTTTCCAAAAATATACGAGTTGGATGATTGGACCTTACATTGGGAGCGCAGGAGACAAAGTCCCCGATAGCGGTGAATGCGGCAGTCCGCAAGTTGCTTTGGGCAGAGTCTCCTCTGTAACAAGTAAGGAACAACAATGAAACCAATTTATGAGATCAAATAATGGTTTGGGGCATGGGTAGACAGACACCGTTATACAGACAGACAAAAAGCGAGGCATAGGTCAACAGACATAGACAAATAAACAGCCAGACAGGCAAGCAGACATACAGACAGACAGGCAGACAGACATACAGACAGACAGGCAAGTAGACATACAGACAGACAGGCAGGCAGACATACAGACAGACAGGCAAGCAGACATACAGACAAACAGGCAAGCAGACATACAGACAGACAGGCAAGCAGACATACAGACAGATAAATAGACAGACAGATAGACAGACAGGTAGACCCAAAGAGAGGAAGAAAGACACAGTCAACTAGGCAAGAAATAAGTGAGGCCCACCTACCGGATGGTAGTATTGAACAGTTGTTCCATGATATCAGCGAAAATCGGTGAGAAGGCGAACGTCTCCGGAGTAGCCTTGATGGAACGCTGAGTCTCATCAAACGCCGCCTGAACTAAAGTCCCCAATGCCTAATATAAAATAAATGCAAAATTCTAATAACTTCAAGGTCGGAACATCAGGGCCTGAACAGTGCTTCCCGTACCGAACAAACATTGGCAGCCACCCCAGGGGCGCCGCTCAAGTTCTCCCGCAGCACCGGCACGGTCTTGAAGAAACGCACCCGCTCAGTCATCAACTGCGGGAGGGAGCGGCAGATTTTGGAGATCACCCAGGCGGCGCTGTCGCGCACTGCCACACACGGGTCAGTCAGCATGGAGAGGAGAAAGTCATAGGCCTGGGACACCATCTCCATCAGAAGAGTTTCATCCGGACCTTCCAGGACAGCTCCTAAAAAGTACATGCTATGAATATCGTCTGCCTGTCTGTCTGTCTGTCTGTCTGTCTGTAAACTCACCGAATGCGACACAGGCAGCGTCACGAAAGCGCCAGTCAGTGTTGACAATGTTGCTGGCAACAAACGGGGCCACATGCGGCAGAACCTCTGCACCGGCGCATTCCGCTATCAACATCAGACACACCGCCGCGGCCTTGCTGGGCGACCAGTCGTCGGCGTCGTCCAGGTCCGGCTGGCGTGTCAACAGCTGCAGCAAGGTGGGCGCGACGTACGGCAACTGCTGGACGATGAAGTTGTAGGACTTGCGGCTGGCCACCTGACCCGATTCCTTGGCCTGAATGAAGAATGTGTCGGGTTATTAATTTCAAGAACCTTGAGAAGCCGTTTGGTTTAGCCACAATTTAGGGATCCGAACATACCGCGTGCGCCTCCTGGTCCAACTGGTTCTCCTCATCGCAAACGGTGCACCAGATTTCTAAGCCCTGCAGCACCACCTCAGTAGTGTCTGAACTCATTGCCTGAATCGCAATCTAGAAGAAAAAAGATCGTATTTTCAAAATTTCGAAAACAAGACAGACAGACAGACGCATAAACAGCAAGACAAACAGACAAATAGACAGACAGACAGACAGACAAACAATCAGACAGGTAGAAAGACAGACAACCAGACAGACAGACAGATAGACAGACATACAAACAGACAGACAGACAAAAAGTCAGACATGTAGAAAGACAGACAGACAGACAGACATACAAACAAACGGATAGAGACAAAGAGACAGACAGACAAACAGTTAGGCACGTAGAAAGACAGACTAACAGGCAAGCAGACAGATAGATAAACATACAGGCATACAGACAGGAAAACTGGGAGGCAGGCAGGCATATAGGGAGACAGACAGATAGATAGACAAACAGACAGATCAGAACATATCTAACTAAGGCATTCCAGCGAGAATTGGCCAGAAAAGTGTACCGGAAACAGGGCTTGTTGCATGTACGGCTGCATGAAATCGTAGTGACACTGAACGATTCGCACGATGCACTGCAGGCCTTTCACTTTCAACTGCAAACCAAGGCGAACAGTAAAAATGCTGACCACATTCGATGGCAATTCAGGCAATCATCTTCCACACTCACTCGACTGTCTTCAGACTGGGTGCATTCGCAGACCACCGACATGATCTCATTCCGTTTGGCCTGTGTGAGACAACGGACGAAACAAAATCGAGCGTCAACTATGTGGGAATGGATTGATTAGGCTTTGCACAAAAACTGCGAACCTCATCCTGAAAATTGGCACCGAAGAAGTCGACCGAGTTGTACAGTGCACTGGTAGCGACCAATCGAGTCTCCGTGCTGCAGACATGGGGAAGAACATCAACGAAAGATTACCAGATATTTCGAAAATATGACAGACAGACACATAAAACAGCAAGAAAAACAGACAGCTAGGCCGACAGAGACAAACAATCAGGCAGACATCCAAACAAACAGGCAAACAGTCAGGCAGGTAGAAAGATAGACAAACAGACAGGTAGACAGACAGATCGACAGCTGAGAAAGGTCTACAAACAAGCAGAACAGACCAACTGGAGGCAGGCATATAGGCAGGCAGGCAGGCAGGCAGGCAGATAGGCATATAGGTATATAGGGAGGCAGGCACACAGGCATGTAGGGAGGCAGGCAGGCAGGCATATAGGCCACGTTGAAACTGCATGGAGATACTAGTAACAAAGCAAATTCAAACCACACCGTCACAGGCTTTGTTGATCTTCTGTGCCATAAATACCTCAATTCATCCTTTCGCATCCCACACACCAATGCACGTAGAATGACCGCGGCAAACTGCGAGATCGAGTTGAAAATCTGTAGGGGAAAATTTAGACCGGTTTTTTCGCAGTTCAATTTGATCCCTCGAATTCACGTCATAAAAAGTGGAACAATTGATCAATCAACCACCCCGATAAGCATTACAGTACCATTAATCGGGCACAAAACTGCAACAGTTAATCAATCAACCGAATATTTCGCTTCTTGTAAGAAAAAGAATGCACGCGCCAGTTAAGCAAGAAATCAATCAATCACTTACAGCGTCTTCACAGATGTATCCTATGGTTTCCAGGCACGACTGCTTCAGCACACTGCCGCACGCCGGATTCTCCACATTGGCAACCAGCTGCGGAATGACCTCGAGCCACTCGTTCTGAGCGAGCTCGATCAGCGCGACGCAGGCGACGCATTGCGCTGCGGAGCGTCCCATGACCGCATGCTCACTGGCCAGAGCTGACAGGATCTAGGAATACAAAAAACGAGAATCAACCCTCTGTCTGTCTGTCTGTCTGTCTGAGTGTCTGTCTGTCTGAGTGTCTGTCTGTCTGAGTGTCTGTCTGTCGGAGTGTCTGTCGGAGTGTCTGTCTGAGTGTCTGTCTGTCTGTCTGTCTGTCTGTCTGTATATCTGCCTGTCTGCCTGCCTGTCTGTCTGTTCGTTTGTCTCAAAACCTACGTTCTGCTTGATGTGATTGCGAGCGGCCGGGGAAATAGCCCGCCAGGCCGCTTCGCGTTGCACTTTGACGGCGACGTCCTTGGAGGAGATGGCATTCTTGAAGGCCAACGCCGCACTCTGTCGCAGTGTATCCGACGCACCGTGGGCCTTGACGATTTCGGACAGCTGAACCACGCTCCGTTCCTAGAGGAAATAAAAGAAGAGACAAAATTCAGTACTGAAAATTATTTAGGTCAGAGCGAGAGGAAATTTCACTTACAAAATCTCGGGTCAAAAGTGTGGACAAGGTCTGCTCCGCCAGTTTCTGCGCCGCGGCGTCTGCACATGCAACAAACAAATTAGTCCGACGGCTAAGGGAATGCGTGAAGTTGCAAACAAACCACGAGCGGAATATTCTGAATTTGATTGCGAAGAAAAAATAATTCATTGAAACAATCAGTTGATTGATTGATTGATTGATAAATTTGGCTGACTGAAATCAGTCTGAATGAAGTTTGATTGATTGATTGATTGATTGATGTATTACAAAAGCATTCAATTCCCGTGCATGTCATCTGTAGATTGATTGATTGATCACAAGTGCAAATAACTGACAGGTACCTGGCGAAAGGAGATACTCCACGGCATTCTTCAAATCCATCGGCTGGCCCTGTTCCATCGCTTCCGGGAGAGGTCTGGTATCACTTTTGAAGCTTATCGCGCAACGGGAGAGAAGAGATGAAGGCCGAAAAGTTTGACGGAAAGAAAAACCGCGTGCAAAAACCGCGTGCAAAAACCGCGAAAATATTTTTTTAGCCCGCGCAAATGGGAAAACTGAAGGATAACTTGAGCTTCCCTGGGAGGATTTTGAAAATAGGTCACCGAGGAAAAATCGCGCGATCGAAGAGGCAGACAAAAGAGCCGGGAATGGATTTGTTGATAGAAACGTTTTTCCGCTACAACGACGCAGAACGTATCGACGTATCATTAAAACACTTATCACTACGTTTTTTTGTGAGTTCTTGTGTACATGAACAAAACCTTGGCCTAACGGAGTTAAAGCCAGTTGTAGGTCCTACTGAACGAAATGACTGAATTGGCTTGAAGTTCGTCATCCATTGTTTTGGCCATTGTGTAACGTGTCGACGTAGCGCTAAAACAGTACGTTTTTACGATAAAACTTGCCCGGTAGAGGGCGCTGGTGACAACTGAATCGTATACTGTACTGCCGCGATTATAACGGTCAGTTAAGCCCCGCCTCCGTCACACGCGCCTGTCATAACTAGGCACCCATCCAACACACACAAGCCGAGTGCGCTGCCCGGGGGCAAAAACCGACCGTTATAATCGCGGCAGTGCAGTACTTTCAATCGCTCTGGCTCGCCAACCGCTCGTGTTCGTTGTTAAAAAATACATATGTAACCAAAACCTTGGGCTAACGGAGTTAAAGCCAGTTGTAAGTCCTACTGAACAAAATGACTAAATTGGCTTGAAGTTCGTCGTCCATTGTTTTGGCCATTTGTGTACTGTACTGGCAGAACGTGTCGACGTATCGCTAAACGGTACGTTTTTACGTTATTACTTGCCCGGTAGAGGGCGCTGGTGTCAACCGAATTGTATGCTCCCTATCGCTCTGACTCTCAAGCGTTCCAACTCGCCAACCGGTCTTGCTTTTGGATTTATCCTCAATAATCATATTGAAAAAACAGGCGAAAAAACGTGTACATAAATTTCGGGTTGCTTTGTTTTGCAAAGGGCTAATAACAATCTCGTGCAATGTGACTGACAGACAATGGGCAGCGAAACTAAAGAAAGCGGGACATTTGGACTTGAAGGAAGGCGCTAACGAAAATAAGTGTAAAAATCCAACCGTCAACGAGGTACCAGCGCCAGATGCAGATCAACGACTTTGAAAACATAGGAATAACTTAGGATAAAAGATGCGGGCAATGTCTTAATCGAATCACCGTCACAAGAATCACACGTACAAAAAGCCGTCCGAGCTGCCATAGAACTATTTACGATGCACCTGCACTTTGGTATATTTGGAGGTATCGCTCTGACCGCTCGGGAGGTTCCACGATTTCCACCACAGGAATAACGCAGGCATAATGCCTGAAAAAAGCATTGATGATAATGTTTCCACCGATAGATAATGAAATTACTTGACAGACATACAGTCAGACAAAAAGCAGGTAGACGACAGGCAGACAGACAGTTAGACAGACAGGCAGACAGACAAACAGACAAACAGATAGACAGACAAACAGACAGACAGACAGACAAACAGACAGACAGACAGACGGACAGACAAACAGACAAACAGACAAACAGACAGACAGACACAGACTACTCGCAAGTGGGTCCCTTCATGCCTTACCGCTGTACACGAGAATGCCATTCGTCGCCACCGATATCATCCCGTAAGAATCGGCAAATATTTTGAGGCTCCACAATTCCAACAAAAGGATGAGAACATACACAACGTGATAGAAGATGCGCGACATTTTGGCTGCGGGATGCTTGAGACGAGATCGCACGTACAGTGCCGTGCAGAGCGAGAGCGGCGTGCAGTGCAAGCTTAAGTGAGTCACTGCAAACATGTATGTCATTTGGCCTTGCAACCACTGCCCGTCCATCCAAATTCCATAAGTGAAAACCGTTCCGTGAGCTTCTCCAACGATCTCACCGTAAAACCATGGCACTGAAAAGAGGGAACACAGTCATGAGCAATACATCAGCGTGTCTGTATATCTGTCTGTCGGCTTTTATGTCTGTCTATCTGTCTATCTGTCTATCTGTCTGTCTGTCTGTCTGTCTGTCTGTCTG
>LRSR01005112.1:0-20943 GCA_001579985.1 Hypsibius dujardini | reverse complement strand
CTGTCTGCCTGCCTGTCTGTCTGTCTGTCTGTCTATCAATCTTCTTTGCAGGATCAAAAGCGAAAATCCAGCTCGCTGACAGCCGTCTTCCCCTTCCTGAAGCAACTCAACGCCGCTACGCTGGAATTCCAACAGCAGAAAGACGACCTCCTCATTCAATTCGACGGCGGAAAGTCACGCTTGAAGGTGACTACTCGTCAGGAATGCCTGAAACTGTGGAATGTCCTCGCGTCGTCCCTCTCCAGAACAGAAGCTCCCCAATCGGTGCTCCGCCGTCCCGGCGGTGCGGCTCTTCCCGGCGGCGCAATCCCCGCTGACGTCCTGTGGCCACTCCTTCGCAGCCTGCGACACAAATCCAGCCTGTACCTTTTACTGAGCTGCTTCTGCCGAATGTGGAGTCTGGTGAACCGCGACAACCGCTCCCTGCCCACCGTTGCGGATCCCTTGTGGCCGGTGTCCCTGCCACTGCATGCCACGATCACTCCCGTGGAAATCAAAGCCGCCATGTCAAACATGGTCGACATCACCACTGCCAACGGAATGGACGATGCGGATATCAGTTTACTGAAGGTACACACACATGGTCATAATTTTGGGTGGTCTGAGTTCGAGCCAGCAGGGTGGTCTGAGTTTGAGCCATCAGGGTGGTCTGAGTTTGAGCCATCAGGGCGGTCTGAGTTTGAGCCAGTAGGGTGGTCTGAGTTTGAGCCAGCAGGGTGGTCTGAGTTTGAGCCAGCAGGGTGGTCTGAGTTTGAGCCAGCAGGGCGGTCTGAGTTTGAGCCAGCAGGGCGGTCTGAGTTTGAGCCAGCATGGCGGTCTGAGTTTGAGCCATTGGGGTGGTCTGAGTTTGAGCCATCAGCGTGTTTGGGCTGGTTTATCTACCATGTTGTTCGATTTTGCAGGGAGACTTCCACTTCTACCAGGGCGCATACGAAGCTGCCGTCGCGATGTACATCAGGAGTTTCCTCGGCGGGAGTCTTCCCGGGTTCCTCCATCCGGCCACGGCACTGGCGCCCAGTCAGACGACCCTCCGGAAACTGGTGTCGTGCTTCGAGTCGCTGCGATGCCACACGTACGTGGCGGTGCTGTGCCAGCTGACCGTGCCGGTCGACTACGACACGGCGTTCCGGTCCGTGGCGGAGAAGGTGACGCACGACGCGGCGGACGAGATTTACGCTTTCCTGTGGGACCCGCTGATCCTGGAGCACGCGGCGTTCAGTCTGCAGCGCTACGGGTTCCTGGAGAAGCGGCAGGTGGTGATGGACCTGCTGCAGAGTCCGATCCTGAACGCGGCCAATCCGCCGGCCGTCGCGCAGAACGTCGCTGCGGAGAGGGCGGTGGAGTTTTTTGAGGTGCTCTTTGATCAGTACGTGGTCTGTTGAAGTTTTCCCCAGTCGGCGACAGTACCTGGGTCTCCGTTTTCTGTTCTTTGACTTCCGATAAAAAGTGATGCCAAGAACTTGTTGATGTATCTGACACTCAGACTGAGTGTTCAGTCAACGACGAAAAAAGTCATTTTCGAGCGCTCAGTAGAAAATGGTCAAGCGATAAACACACAAGAGCAGAGTGAACGACGGTCCGTCCGTCCGTCCGTCGGTCCGTCGGTCGGTTCGTCGGTACGCTTTGACCTAGGGTTCACGGACGGACGGACGGACGGAAGTATGTAGGGACCGACTCTGAGTTAGACGGACGGACGGAAGTACGTAGGGTTAAAGGGCTAACTCATCTGAGTTAGACGGACAGACGAATGGACGGACGGACGGACGGACGGACGGCCGGCCTATTTCACTGGTGAGTGATCAAGGGCCCAGACCACCCACCTACCCTGCCTTGAATACGTAATATGTGGATGGCGCCTCACATGCGTCAGTGTCAGTACTCCATATACACGTGAGGATCCGCCACTTCCTCTAGTGCGGTCAAAATGCCCACATTCGGCCCCAAAGAAAGGACAGTAAGGAAATTCGTTAAAAAATCAAACTACAACCAAAATAACCAATAAAAAAAACAGTGCCTGGCAGTGCGGTCAGTTTGCTGTCCAGTATCATAAAATCACAACTTCACCGGAATCGCCATGTTCAGATCAAAAATCTCAATCAGCAATGGCTCGACGTCTTTCGGGTTGACATCCATGAACATGGAGATGTGCCGGTCGTTCAGTAAATGCAGCAGGTCCAGCTTGTTGATCATCTGCACGTAGAGGGCCTCGGTCTCGCGGACGCTGTTGTTGCCGTACTTTATCCGGATGTAACTGTGCAGGAGGAAGTAGTAGAGCGACTGTTGGGCGCGGATCTGGCCGCGCAGCTCCAGGGACGGCCGATCGGGATGGAACAAGGCGATGGCGCCGAGTATGAGCAGCAGGGGCTCGTCTTTCCGCAGTTCCGGTGCGAAAGAGTGGATGAAGGTCCGAATCTCCTCATAACAGTTACCTGAACGGAAATAACACGTACGTAGGATGCTATGTCTGTCTGCCTGTCTGCCTCCTTGTCTGTCTGTCTGTCTGTCTGCTTGTCTGTCTGTCTGTCTGTCTGCTTCTCTGTCTGTCTGCCTGTCTGTCTGCTTGTCTGTCTGTCTGTCTGTGTGCCTGCCTGTGTGTCTGTGTGTCTATGCGTCTGTGTGTCTGTGTGTCTGTTTGCGTGTCTGTCTGGCTGTGTGTCTGTTTGTCGGTGCCCTGTCGAACCTTTGGCTTCTTTGAGGATGTCGACTTTGATCATGGTGGCCTGCGGTCCCTGCCAGCAATCCTTCTCGACGTTGTAATGCGACACCGCGCGCAGAATCATCATCTCGAAGCAGGCGCCCTTGAGCAGTGCGATCTGATCTTCCTGAATTAGATTCTTGAATCCGGTGATTCGCTTCGCCATTTTGATGACTCGTCGGATGGCAATGTCAGTCACTAAGCACAACAACAACAACAAACACGGCGAAATGAGCAACCAGGCCTCCCTCCCTCGCGACAAAGTCCAACGGGTCATCGTGCACGGAGGAAGCGACGGTGGAAATTCTTACTGTTGATAACATCGACCAGTCGGTGCGTCTCTGGATATCGCACTACAACACAGAGAGTCAATCAGATCGCCAGTATTTGTCGGCTTCTTCTGGGCCAACATTCCTCGCAGTGTAGGAAGTTCAGCGGCACCGGGTGTTGAACGAAAGAACGGAAGAACAAAAACACAGAAAAACGTACCGACAGCTGTTTCTTCCTCCAGATTTGTCTCCATCATACTCTAAAAAAGGACCAATGCTAAGTTGTTGTACAATAAAAACAGTTCATGTATGTTAGTTAAATCAATCAATCAATCAATCAATCGATCAATCGATCAATCAATCAATCGATCAATCAATCAATCGATCAATCAATCAATTCATCGATCAATTCATCAATCAATCAATTCATCAATCAATTCATCAATTAATTGATCAATCAATCAATCAATTGATCAATCAATCAATCCATCCATCAATCAATTGGTCAATCAACTGATCAATCCATCAATCAATTGGTTAATCAACTGATCAATCAAGCAATCAATCAATTGATTTACATGACAACTTTGGTGCATGTCTCCTTCTATCCTGCAGTACAAGTAGTACCTCGTTCGCCCGGACCAGTTCCACGATTTTCTCCCTCTCAAACGCACATAGCATTTCCAATCCCGCGCCGAGGCTCGGTCCAACCGAACCGTCCGAGGGAGGGGAATCGGTGGAAGAGACCGCGGAATCCGCGGGCGACCACACATCCGACACGCAACCCGTCAGGATCCCATCCGACACCACGGGAAGTTCGGAAACTACGGAATCAGTCCCACCGAGCTTCTCCCGTTTCTCAGCGGCAGGCGTGGACGGCGAGTGGGCGCCACCGTTTGAGAGGCAATCAACATCCACCTCGGAGATGCCGCGTTTTACCTTCTTAATCAATTCCCGTTTCATGCCCACTTCGAAGCACTTCTTCAGCCGGCACTGCTGACACCATCGACGTGATTCAACATCGATTTGGCAGACTCCTTTGAAGGGGCATTTCAGTTCCTGCAGACAGAGCCAGCAAACATGCCAATCAATCAATCAACCGATCAAATTAATCAACAAGTTAATACCAATCAATCAATCAACCAATCAAATCAATCAATCAACAAGTTAATGCCAATCAATCGATCAAATCAACCAATCAACCAATCAATGCATCGCTCTACAATCCGATCCGTCAAAGTCGAATTATAGCTGCGTTAAAGCTTCCACAGTAGATTAACCTACTTCGAAATAAGTCAATACTTAATTGAAAATTTGGCCGTTAAGATTAAGACGGCTTGTTTTAAACTTTGAACTGGTTAAATCAAAAACAAGGAAAGTGTAGGCCCCCAATCAACCAATCAATCAATTCGATCAACGATATAAAGGAAGACAAAACAGCACAGCCAATAAGTCAATCAACCGACTAAATCTATGTTGAATACACACCTTTTTTCAGCCAATAAGTCAATCAACCGGCTAAATCTATGTTGAATACACTCACCTTCTTTTTCAGTGCGTTCCGCCTGAAGAAGGCCTTGCACGACTCACAGGAAATGGCTCCAAAATTCATATTCAACGCTGTGTCTCCACACACTCGACATGTCTTGCCGGAATTCCCAGTTTGGGCTGCAGCTGCTGCGGAAGGCGTCTTCTCTATCTTAGGCGACCCGCCGTAGGATGAATCCGGACTGTCCCCTCCACTCATTGCTCTCTCCAGGGATGGCATAAAGTCCGGTAATTCGTTCTGCGAAGAGGCCTCCATCTGACTACCGAGATCAGACGTTGACATTTTTACAGAAGAACAGTGATGACTATTTAAAAAGGAGAGCACACACATCACGTTGGCCAAAATGCTTCATTGATCACATCAGGGGCAGTCTCCAATCAGGAGTAGCGCCCACTAGGACTTGGTTAGCCCAGCATTGCGGCCGCATGAATGAATTAGCTCCGCCTATTAAGGTAATGTGGCCGCGCCTTTTATTCAAGTTGCCCGGCCCTTGAGCGCTCTTTGCCCAACTGGGACCCCTCACTTTATTCTGCCCGGAATCGATTGATTTCTTTTTGCGTTTATTCCCAAATCGAGTTGTTTTTTTATTCTCTCAACGAAATTCGCTTCCCGTGCGCTCATTTTTTCGTTTGAGATTTTTCAGTTGCATGGACATCTGACAGGCAGGGGAAGAGGAAGTCGCACTCACCGCTGAGAACTCCCAACTGAGAAATCCATTGGACGTTTGATTGATTGATTGATTGATTGACTGAGTGATTGATAGATTGATTGATTGATTGATTGATTGATTGATTGATTGATTGACGTGTTGTTTAAGGATACTCTCTGATGATTCACTGGGCGTCCTCGCCATGGATCTGAGCGCGGTCGTTGTTTTATTTTTAAATTTTCTCTTATGCTTTGGAATATCCGGGGACCCGTACGAGACGCTGGGAGTGTCACGGAATGCGGATGAGTACGAGATCAAGAGAGCGTATAAAAGACTCGCCAAAAAATGGTAGGAACACAAAAATATTACCGTGCGTTTTTAATCGCATTGATAATTGGAATGATGCTTTGAATTTTAGGCATCCGGACAGGAGTAAAAGCAGGGATGCGGAGGCTAAGTTCATGGCGATCGCGGATGCTTATCAAGTAGGTGTTTTAGCTGCTTGTCTTACCGCTTGATTGGTTGATTGATCAGTTAGTTGGTTGATTAACCATTCAGTCGGTTAATCGGTTGATTGATTGATCAGTCAGATGGTTGATTGATCAGTTAGTTGGTTGATTGACCATCCAGTCGGTTGATCGGTTGATTGATTGATCAGCCAGTTGGTTGATTGACCATTCAGTCGGCTGATCGGTTGATTGATTGATCAATCAGTTGGTTGATTGTGTTAAATTCTCTCAGGTGCTGTCCGATCCGACCAAAAAAGACAACTACGACCGCTACGGCAATGAGGAACCGTCGCAGCAAGGCCACCACCATTATCAGCAGTATTCTTCCGGAGGGGATCAGTACTTTTACTTCCAATCCGCCAACGGTCAACGTTTCGCCTTCCGCGGCGATCCCTTCCAGCAACAGGATCCCTTTGGCCGTCGCCGGCATCAGGCCTGGCAAACTCGGACGCCCCTAAGCGAACGGATATGGGCCAAGTTGAAAACACTTCCGCGTGCCGCTTTAGTCTTGTTTGGCTTGGAAGAGGTCCCATCGTGGGCCGCAATCTCCCTTGCAATCGCCACCGTCGTAGGGTGCGCGGTTCTCTTCCGCATGATGGACGTCGATCGGAGCAAGGAGGCGGCAGACGCGGAAGCGCGGGTCAATAAGGCGCCGACCGAGATTTGGCTGCATGAAATGACTTGTCAAACCTACAACGGGCTATTGCGGCTGCAGAAACCGGGATGTCGGACGATTCTCCTGTTGTTAGACACAGAAACAAGGGAAAGTCTAGCTAAAGAGTTCGGCCAAGCGGTTTATCCCTACCGGAAGTAAGTCTGTCTGCCTGCCTGCCTGCCTGCCTGCCTGCCTGCCAGCCTGCCAGCCTGCCAGCCTGTCTGTCTGTCTGTCTGTCTGCCTGTCTGCCTGCCTGCCTGCCTGCCTGCCTGCCTGCCTGTCTGACTGCTTGTCTGACTGCTTGTCTGTCTGTCTGTCTGTCTGTCTGTCTGTCTGTCTGCCTGACTGCTTGTCTGCCTGTCTGTCTGTTTGTCTGTCTGTGTGTCTGTCTGTCTGTTAAGGGTTTGGCTGACTCTTCCAGTCACAAGACGCTGACATTCGGCGTTGTGAACCTTGACAAGTACCTCCACTGGTACATTCAACTGCTCCGCAAATCCGACGCCTGTTACGGCAAACCTCTCCACCTGGAGCTGAAAAACGTCATCGGCACCGTCCTCGTCCTGAACAACTTCAAACACTGCATCTCAATCTTCCACGCCAAGACCACCGTCATCAAGCCTAAAGACGACGACGAGGGCTGTTACGGCTTCTCCAGCAGCTCGGAGTCGGAGAAGTCTGACGTGGAGGCCGGCGTGGTCAACCGGAAGCAGAAACGGAAAGGGAAGAAGTCGGCGGATGAGCCGAAATCCGCGGAGATCCCCGATCCTGCTGTGGATTCTCCGAGGCTGCAGGGATTATCTTTGTGGCTGGAGAGGCTCTTTGACGGGCAGATACCGAAAATCCAAGTGGAAGAATGGCCCAAATTAACTCCCTAGGTGGAATGATTCCTTAGCGATGCTACTTGTGAATCTGCTTTTATAATATCAACTTCTCATGACTGAATGTCTCTTCTGATGACTGTATGTCTCTTTTCATGACTGTGTGTCTCTTCTCATGACTGAATGTCTCTTTTCATGACTGAATGTCTCTTCTCATGACTGAATGTCTCTTTTCATGACTGTATGTCTCTTTTCATGACTGAATGTCTCTTCTCATGACTGAATGTCTCTTTTCATGACTGAATGTCTCTTCTCATGACTGTATGTCTCTTCTCATGACTGTATGTCTGTGGGACCAAGATCTCCGTAACGTGCTTTGTGTTATGGATTCATCTAGTCAAGCGACGCTGTGTCGGAGAATCCGCCGACACTGTTCGCCTCTTCTGTTGTTGTTGTTGTCTTGACTTTGCAGTACTTTCTTTCATTTCTTTGGGATCGTCGACAGATATTACGTGAGAGGACCTGAGCTGACGTCGATTTTCGTTAATTCTGACTGGAAACAATAATCACAATTTTGAACTCTGTCATTCCTGGTTTGGAAGCTTCGATTTGTGTCCATTTAAGACTAGTACTGCTGTGGCGGTTGAGGTTGAGCCATCGCTTGGCCTCCAGCTGGATAGGGTCCCGGTCCGTACTGCGGCGGAGGTCCCTGGTAGTGTTGCGGCTGGCCATAGCCGGTATTGACAGCTCCACCGGAGATGATCACCGGTCCACATGATGGAGCTGTGTGGTGATGGATGACGCGTTGACGGTTGCGGCGGACGAGGACGGAAACAACCGCGACGAAGAGGACGAAGAAGAATATGCCCAGCACGATGCCGGCAATCGTTCCACCCCCTGAAATAATTACGCCAATAAGACATCAGTTAAATCCAATAAAAAAAAATACTAAATTAATAATGTGTGTGTGTTTGTCTGCCTTTCTGTCTCTGTGTCTGTGTGTGTCTGTGTCTGTCTGTGTGTCTTTATGTCTGTCTATATCTGTGTGTGTGTGTCTCTCTCGATCTGTGTGTCTGTGGCTGTCTGTGTGTCTGTATGTCTGTCTCTGTGTCTCTGCGTATGTGTCTGTCGGTCTGTGTATCTGTGTCTGTCTGTATGTTTGTGTGTCTGTGTGTCTGTGTGCCTGTGTGCCTGTGTGCCTGCCTGTCTGTTTCCCTTTGAACTACAGTGTATATCGGATTATAGTGTATATCGCGCTCGAGCGTTGCCGAAGATGAACTTCTGAATGCTTTAGAGATTGGCTCTCAATAAACGATAAAATGTGTTCGTTCTCAGTTTTAGTAAGAAATACCTCAACTTAAAGGATCAATTCTGTTTTCGCAAAACAATTAACTGACAGAGGAATATTTACTTGTGTGATTCTGAAATTGGGCCTAGATGTTTTTATGGATACATGTTATCAAACCATGATTTTCTCCATCTCGAACAGGAAACCGAGGGGGGGCAGTGATATTTTCTGAAATCATGGTTTGACAGCAAGTGTCCATAAAAAGACATTTGGGCCCGTTCTCAGACTAACACATGTAAATATTCCCTTGTGAGCTCCTCGATGGCATCGATAGTAATGAATATAATATATGATAATTTATTCATACGTATTTTCAATCCCTTTTCACTGACGGGAACTTTACCTATGCTACAGCTTTGGATGCCGTAAGCGGGATTAAGGCTGTTGGTAATGCTGTAAGAGGTCGGGCAATGGACGTGATCGTTCCCGCAGAGTGAGTCATGCTCGTATCCGAGGAGAGCCTCGCAGTACAGACTGACGTCCGACCGAGAATATTCTGCAACGAACCAGTGATCCGAAATTGAGTCACATTGAAAAAAACACACTGCAAAATTAACACGTGGAAAAGAATCGATGTGATTTACCGTTGAGGACGTTGACGTCGAGGACAATCGGGCTGGATGCGTAGGAAGTACCCGAATTTATCTTCAGGTCCAAGACGAAGGTCGGTCTAAAAGCATACCGCGACATGATCTGTGCGACGGATTGAGGGGAAGTGGAACCGGACTGGGAACCGCCTGGAAGGGTCTTCACCAGTTGGCTGTAACCAGAGGTCTCCTCTCGGATCTCAGCCGAGTCGGTTGACCGTAAACTAAGCCTCCTATTTCGACAGAATTGACACACGTCAGACGCAGCAAGGGTACGAGTAGAAACCCGGAACGCGCTCGGTTAAACAGAACACGCGTAAAGAAAAGCCGGGCCTTGATGGCTTAGCAAAAGCAATGCTTGATTGATCTCTTGCAACGTGCATGCACTGGTAAAAAAGTTCCCCAATCGGAGTTAAAGCCAACCGTTTAGCGTGTCCGCTTAGATTTATGGTCACGAGCGCAATGCTAATAGGGCCGGGTGTTATTTTCTGTACCGGCCGGGGAAAATAATCGAGCGCTCGGTTTGACCGAGCATGTTCCCCTAAAGTGATCGGGTTTCTACAGTGTTTTTACTTGATCAAAACGAAATTAAATTAAATATAAGCAACACGAGTGGTACTGTATTTCCTCGATAGATGGCGACAGCGCAAGAGCTGGGTGACGTAAAATTGGTCCCATTAGATTAAATTCCAGAACCGGAAGATGAACAATTGTGACACAAGGCAGTACTTCGAGTGATTGATTGATTGGGATGGTAGACAAAGGGTTAAACTTTACGTGTAAAGCGAGCAACCATTAAGTCACGTGACCCGTACACTGTCGCTATTTATCGAGGAAATACAGTAGTGGCCATATATTTTTTATTTCGCCCCACCTACTTTATATTCATGTAGATGCCGAAGGTGTAGCCAGGGCAAGTGAGCGTGCTTCCAAGTTGAATGGTCACTCTGCAGTTGCTCGTGTAAAAGTTGCTGCTCCAAAATTGGAGAGTGCTGGTACGGCTGGACGCGAGGTTGTAGCACGAGAGGTTGACAACGTCGCCGCATGACACGTAGGCTGAAAATAACGTCATTGTTTTAAAAGGCAACAGTTTTTTAGGGCAAACAGTCAGCCCCAAGAAAAACTTTGATCACGTGACTTTTGCTGTTCAAACTGACCGGAAACTCCGCCCTAAATTGCACCGTTTCTGTACAACCACTCAGAACAAAAAAGCGAGCAGGCAAGCAATAAAAAAAGTAAAATAACAGGAATAAAAGTTTTAACAATTCAAACCAAGAAAAAAAACAAACTTCGGAACCGGGAATTCGGCTACTTTGGGTAGTTTCCCTGCGATTACATCATCAGTTGTTGCAGTCCTTTTACACAGGTAAATTGCTATTTGTTTTTTAAGATCGCGAGATAAGCCGATTTATCGTGGGCCACTCGGTTCAATTATCTGCAACTCTTAATATCAAAGACAACTGGCACAACTGTCGCACCTCATCTCTCTCAATGTGCAAAAAGTCTATATTGTGCAAACAGAGTTTTTCTTGGGGCTGACTGTATTATAAATAGCATTTCAATGGATTAAAAAAGATTCGAAAAGAAAATTTTCAACTATTTTTTCAACAATATTCAAGATGAAAATTGACGAACAAGACGAATGAATATTTATACTGTAGAGTCTCGATAATTTGGTGCTGCTACGTCATCGCATCATTAAAAATGAACCCTTTTGACTGACTGCAAAGGTCGGCGAAACCACAAGGCTACACACGTTAACGAAGTGCTTGATTGATCTCTTTGGGCAAGTCAGTTATTAAGGCCCGCTGGTGCTTATTTACTGGGGGGAGGGGCATTCGGAATACATACTGTTGGAGTAAACGGCGTCGAGTCCCGTGATGCAGACGGTCAGCAGGGCGAGAATGGAGAGCAGACCTTTCGTCATGATGGTAATTGTGGGACGCTGCTATTACGAAAACGATAATTCTACAGCTGGTACCTCAAAATTTGGAAAATCCTTCGCTGTGTGTGGAAAGTTACGAGGACTCTCGACTGTTTGTTCGATATAAACGCCGGTTCGTGCAGCAATGCTAAATTATCGTTATATTCAGTACACAACATTATTTCGACAGCTTGTTAAGATTAGATTACCGTATTGCCCCGATCTCAAGGGACAGTTAAGCCCCACCCCCTCCAGTCATCGGTTGACTGTTCAATCGGATTCACTGTGTCGTGATTGGTTGAAATTTAGGCGCAACTTGGCAACGATTGATTGATTGATTAAGCGGGATTTCTTGACTCACACATTAAATCAGTTGATTGATTGATTGTAGGTAAACAATAGCAAACGGTGATGAACAGATAAGATCCGGGGTGGATCAGATTAACTGGTAGGGCAAAAAATTCGGGGGAATACGGTACGCGTAATCGCTTATTATTCACATCTAATTGTCTCCGCAGTCATCCGAATGCGTATTAAATGCGAACTGCAACGAACGATCGCTTTAATTTCCGCGACCTTAACACCGAACCATCCACTGTCTCTTCTATTACATTAGAAACCTTGCGTGACACATACAATGTAAACGTAACTCTGACCGCAGCAGCAAAGAAACGTGAATTTTCGCTCCTGCGTCGGGCGGCTCAATTGCGCGAGAAAAGCCAAACGTGCCAGGCGTAATGTAAATTATGCTGGACTCTTCCCATTGTCATTTATTCAAACAGCTGATGACTTTCTTCAACGAAGGCGCGAACCGGTAACTTAAGGGCGAACGCGTCACAAAGTGGCGGAAACGGCCGCACCTTCTACAAACAACAGATTCAGTTAGAAGCAGTGGCGCGCCGAGGGGGGGGGTGTTTTGTTGATCTGAAACCCCTTGAAAGACAAACCCCTCGAAAGTCAAAAAAGTGCCCCAAGGGTCCCCCATTAGAGAAAAACACTATGATTGAGAATTGTCATGCAATTCTCTCCCCCCTTACGTTCTATCGGAAATATTTCGGATACAAGAAAAACACCCCCCCCTTAAACCAAAGCTCGGCGCGCCACTGGATAGAAGTATAGACAATGTAGCAAACTTAAAAAACAGAACATCAACAAATAGGGCGTGGTGGGTGGGAAACTAAAAGTTGCCGGCGGGAACTTGACAAAGCTGAAACCGATTTTCTCGCACGGAAAACTTACCGTTGCACTCACAACAAAACCAGAAAGCACGCGACCCAACAGACCTTGAACAAAATGATAAGATCACTGATGCGCGGTGATACACGGCTCGTATCTATGTATCTACGTATCTACGTGATCCCAAGACCCGAGAAATTAGGCATTAAAAATTTTTACGTTTCTTTGCTGCCTCGGTCAGGGTTACGTTTACATTTTATGTGTCACGCAAGCTGCATAATAGGTCGTTCCGACGACGCATTCAGCTGGTGGTGGTGAGGGGGGAGTGTGACTGTTTTATTTTATCATTACAATCATCTATTACTCATTTTTCAAGGTGAATTCTGTGACCGAACGTAATGAGGATACGAATGCATGGGGTCCTGTCATTGCTCTTACAGAGCGTAGCGTATTGTAGCGTATCGTATCTAGACAGAGCGTAGCGTATCGTAGCGTATCGTATCTAAACAGAGCGTAGCGTATCGTATCTAAAAAGAACGTAGCGTATCTGTACATTTCCGGCGTCATTCGGTAGAATCACCTGACAGAGATCATATAACCTAAATTGGTGATTATAAAGTGCGCGGAATTGTACTGTAGCGACGCGATTCTAAGGCGCAACGCAAACTGCATTTTCCTTATACATGGCCCCAGGTGTGCGTACAAAAGCACTTCCTCACTGAAATGCATTTTAATCTTCAATCAAGCAACGTACCAACAGCCCGCATGCTTAGTGATCTCCACAGATTTTCCATCAAGAGATCAGTCAATCGGAAAAGCAGGCTCTTACGTTAGTCACCGGCGGAGGGTAGCCCCTTCGATTTTCTCCGCTCTGGCAAATTCTCGCTGAGAGAATCTGCGAGGCAAAGACCAGCGCTCTGAAATTGTATCTCTTCGGTTTTCGGTAAAAAAAAGTTGGGCATTTTAAACAGAAACGATAGATTTTTAACGGTAAATACTTGGAATAAAATATTTCAGGCAATTCAGACGGAGTGGTGGACAAACAGCCCGGGGGCGTGGCTAGAGCTGCGCCTTAGAATCGCGTCGCTACATTAGTCATATAGTTAGATGGCACTCAAGTGTTACCTAACTTGGGTAACCCTTCCCGGCTTAAGGGTGGTGAGGCGGTGAGGGTAAGTTAGACATTGGACCATTTTTGGGCAACCTTCCTCAACTAAAGGAGATCTCTTTTGATATCCCAGCCTCCTTTTGCGTAGGGCCTGAGGCACCACAAGGAAGTGCCCACTCTATGGGAAAACTTTTGATCTTTAGTACTAAATGCAAATTGATTTGATTAGCTGATTAGCTGATTTGGTGTGCTGCTGCGATCTTGCCAGCGCCACACGGGCTTTCATGTACGATGCCACAGACACCCTCGTGCTGCTGAAGCAAACGCGTTCAATACAGTCCGGCGCGACGAGGTGATGCGGGCCGTTCACCTCCATATGCCGTACCTGTACCGAGCGGTGTATCGCCACTCGTCACACCTATTTCTCGGGGATTTCGTCCTTTCGTCAGAGTGCGGCGTTGAGCAAGACGATCCAATGTGACTACTTTTATCTTGCCTGGTCACTCGGGAGTTGTCTTTGTCGTTGCAGGCACCGCTCGGACTTCTATCTGGACGACGGCACTTTTGGTGGTACTTTTGGCGGTACGATGAACGAAGTGCTCGCCAACCTGAACCGTGAGGTGGAGGGCGGTGCTGAAATCGGTCTGGAACTCAACCTCTCCAAATGCGAGGCCTTCCTATACGGCGGCGATGAAGCATCCCGGGAAGCAGCAGCTACAACCATTCATCGGTCGATTCCAAATCTCTGCTTCCCGTCAGCGGAGAAACTGGAACTTCTTGGTGCCCCGCTACTGCCGGACGGAATCGGGCTTGTCATCGGAAAAAAAGTCGACCACCATCATCCTCTAACAATCCGGCTATGCCTCCTGGCCGCCCATCAAGCCCTTTTCCTCCTTAAAAATTGCTTGGCGGCACCGAAACTGCTTCACCTGCTGCGCTGCTTATCTACATGGACGCAACCTGACTCTCTGGTATCGTTCGACACCATCATCCGGAACAGCCTTGCAGCTTTCACCAATACGGCAATGACCGACGCCGTCTGGAAGATTTCCGATCAGCAGAAGCGGTCTCAAAATCAGACGGACGGAAGACCTTTCCCTTCTAGCCTTTTTGGTTTCGGTTTAGTCCGTTTTCTACATATTACTGGAGATCGCCATTGTCGTTAAACTTAAACACCATAACGGACGACGCCTCTCGGCAACCAACCAACCACAACCGCCAACCACTATCGGGCCAGCCGTGGAAGCTGTGAAACCGGACGATTGCCGATCGAGCTGTAGAAGCTGTACTGACCCCGGCGGGCGACGAGGGAAGAGCGAGGCTGTTGGTGTCATGGCTGAATATGCCGGCGCCTGGTTGAATGCCATACCAATCTCCAGTTTAGGCAACCTCCTGGACGACAATCACCTCCGCATCATCGTTGCCCTTCGACTGGGTGCCATCGTTTGTCAGTCACATCCCTGTCAAGCCTGTAAGAAGGAGGTGAGAGGACGGCCACCACGCCCTGTCGTGTGCTTTTGAGATCAGCCGTGGCAGTCGCCATTCCGCCATTCACGACGTGGTCAAGCGGGCCCTTCTTCCTGCGGGAATGTCGGCAGTACGGCAGTCTCCGGGATTGTGCCGAACGAACGGGAAGCGGCCAGACCAGGCGTGCAGCACAAGAAGCGGAGGCTAACAAACACCGGACGTATGCGGAATTGGAAGGACAATACATCTTTGCCTCGCTGGCTTTTAAAACATTCGGAACATGGGGTGGAGAAGCGAAGGGACTAATCTCGGACATCGGAAGACGTATTACTGACTGAGCCTGGGAAAAAAGAGCTGATTTTTTACGACAGAAGATCAGTATTGAGATATCACAGGGAAATGGTTGTGCTGTTACGAACACTCAGCCCCTACACTTATGGGCCGCCGGGAATGATGATGGTCCACCGTGATGGGCGTGGTCATGGAGGACGCGTACTTGTAGCGCCCTCTGCTGCCCGACCGATTCAACCCGCCGCCTGTACTTGGTATCCTTTAAATGTTTAAGGTAATATTTATCGAACTCATTAATTATTTATTTAGTTCGTCAATTATTTGATTAATTCTATCGAAGAAATCATTTTTATTGTATAGCTGATATTTTAACCAATCAAAAACTGTATTTTACGTGACAAAACAATTAAAAAAAATTATATTTATGAAGTGAAATCTGTATTTCGGCTCACTCACGGGTTTTTCTTTGATGGCAGGTGGCTGATTGTTTGATGTTATGTACTTTATCTTAGCATGCTACAGCACTTCTGGAAATGAAACAATCAAGCACCTGCCATCAAAGAGAAATGCACAAGTGAGCCGATTTATCGACCAAGTGGAGGGTGAGCCGAAATACATACTTTTCCTCATACTGTTGAGTAAGAGTAAAGCTCTAGACGGGCCGGGCTTTATTTTCTGCTCCTATGGCTAGACCACAGCTGAGTTGGATGCCACTGGCTGGATTAAAGCCAGTGTTTTTTTGAAATAGCTCATCACGGGTCATTCCTGTGGCTCATGCATTGCGTTTGGAAAGAATGGTCAAAAGGAGCGGTGTCGCAGTACTACGAGCGCTGGCTCGTAATCTTCCGTATCCCGGGACTCGAGAAACGAAGCATGTATAGTTTTTACGTTTCTTTAAGCCTAAGTCTGAATTACGTTTACACTTTATGTGTCCCGTATAATAACACGGACTGCGCATGTAGAGTATGACAATTATACTCACTTCAGTGAAATGATCGCGTGCCTGCACCTGCTTCTTGTCAGTAATCTCCACTGACGGGCGATCGCGCCGGTCTTAATTGTTTCAATTATCTTTTCACAATGCACAAACAATAAAACCGTTTCCATCCTGCGAGAAATCCCACAAGTATTCACCATTCGGCAAAACTGAGATATAGGACAAATTGATTGCGCTTTTTTCGCTTCACACGCCGTTTCCCGCGGGAAAATCTTGACGAACACTTGCCTTTTCGATTCACTTCCCAGCCATGAATCAATCAGATAATGTATCTGTCTGGAATCACACATCCTCACCCAATCAAACAACGCCAGTCGTCCAATGGACAGTCCTGCCGGTTTGCATCCTGCTGACCTTTTTCATTGGCCTCATCGGCAACGCCGGCCTTCTTGTGGTTTTCATCACCCACCGCCCTCTCTGGACGCCCTTCAACGTCTACGTGGTGAACCTGCTCGTCGCCGACTGCTGCTGCATCGCTCTGCAATTCCCCCTTGACTTCATCACCGATCTGTACGGCGGTCTTTGGCCGATCGGAGAGGCCGCGTGTTCGTTTTATGTGTTTGCGACGACCTTTTTCCAGGCGCTCATCTTCAACTCCCATCAGTTGATTGCCGTCAATCGCATTTGGGCGGTGGCCCACCCGATTTCGTATCGTCATATCCACTCTGTTCGCACTGCCTGCTACCTGTGTGCCGGCGTGTGGCTGTACGTCTTTGTGGGCACCGCACCGGGCGTGATCCAGGACTCGATGTATTACCGCGAGCCGGCCGACGGACCCTTCGGCTGCATGTTGAACACTCCCGCACAGATGGGATGGGGCGTGGCCGTGCAAATCATCTACTTCAACGGGCCGCAGTTTACCATGCTGCTAGCGTTGGTGCTCATCTTGATGGCCAAGCGAAGAAGAACGCGACTGAAACTCACTAGCCGGAGTGGCGCAGTTGCCCCGAGTCATACCGGGTCAACGTTACAAAAACGTAAGTCAAACTGCATAAACCTACAGGAAAGAAATAATTTAAAATGCGGTCTCTGTTCAGTTTTTCAATGTAATTATGGTACAATTCCTCGACGATCAGCCGAATTGAACTGAATGGAATCATTCGCTTTGTTTGCGATTGCTTCAGTTCAGTTTGGTTCATCATCGAGAAAACGTGTAGCAACTGTAAGAAAGCATTCTGGTCCCGGGGGAGGGTGTCTCGCATATTTGACTAACGCTGTTTGCCCGATGTCAGTCACTTCGATTCGAGGAGAATCAGCTTTATTGCGTGGATGAAATGAACCTCGTTAGTTGCCAGATCTCTTTTCCTCTCACCTGGACATCGATTTGTTACACGTTGTGCGTGACCCTCTAACATACTCGCCAAGGAATGTGTGACCTTTAAAAAATCGGCAACAAGCGCACAAATTACGCTCACGCCGCACGGAGTGATGGTGACGGGAAAGAGCGATGCAAGAGCTTCTATATTTTTGAAATCGAAATGGGTTCACTTTAAATCTTTAACGAGAGTGTCGCCGATTAATTCGATTAGGCGATATTTGGAATAAAAGGCCTCACGATCTTCTGATACATTGTATTAGCGGTATCAAGCTGACAAGCTGTGTCGCAATTCTCTCTGAGTATTTTGCACTTCCAATTTGCAGTCGCATTTGTCTTAAGTTTGACCGTGGATATTAAGGAAAACAACGTTGCTTGCAGGTACCGAGGTGGAGTTTGTTCGGAGTGCTGGAGCAACGACAGCCGTGGTAGATGCCGACCCGGGTGGAGCATCAGATATGGGGCCACGCCCATCCGCCGCGCAACGTCGACCCGTGCAACAACGCTCACACGGCAACCTGCTGCTGGTCTTCCTGACCTTCAGTGTCACCATCTGCTGGACTCCCGGCAACGTCTACTTCACTTGGCTCTTATTTCAACAGCTCGAAGCACACGTCTTTTACGCCATCAGCATGATCCTCCTAGCGCTGCAGACTATCATCGATCCAATTATTTTTGTTCTAGCGTTGAAAAGCCTGCGGGACGTGTTGCGCCAAATTTTCTGCAATAGCCGATAGTAATTTGGCTCTTTTTAGAGCCGACATGAGTGATAAGCTGCAGCTTGTATTGATACTCCATGTAAGCTCAAATCTTTCAAGCCTATAAGATTATTTATCATTAACTGCCGGTACACTCAGCAGCTCAACTCGAAAGAAGGACCATCAGAGTAGTGGGTGTGGGTCGATACTTAAAATCATAAGTCGAATAATTGGCAAACGGAAATACTTGTGAAATGGCCCGACCTTCAATCAATTTAGTGTCACTTCACGCAAGGCACTTCTTGTTATAATCTCAGTCTGCACGCAGTCACAACATTCGACTGACCAAGTTTGAACCACCTCTGTGCTAGCACAAGCGCATGGGTCTTTTTGTCTCGAACTCAATCAGTCGACTGTTGCGACCGTGTGCAGACTGAGATTATAACAAGTAGTGCTTTGCGTGATGTGACACTAAGCTGATTAAAGGTTGGGCCAATTCACAAGTATTTCCCGTTTGCCAATTATTCGACTTATAATTTTAAGTATGGACTCACACCCACTATTTTGATGGTTCTTCCTCAGATTTGAGCTGCGGAGTGTATCAGCTTCGCATCTGCACTCATGCTGCGTGATGAGGATGTTTATAGCGCTCTCAATAGAGGAATCTGAGGATCCTCGTAATATTTGTTCATTACCGGTACACTGCAGTCTGGATGAGTGAGAAATTGACAGGATGCACATAGAAAAGAGGACGTTTCGAATCTTTTGCAGGCACCAGAAAAAAGTAAATATTTCTAAGAGATAAATAATTTGTTGCAGGCGAGATTGGCCAAGAACTTTGAAATACCAGCGCACTTTGTAGACATGAGGAACAGCGGGATAATGCTCTAATCCGTTATTTATAACTACTGAGGAGTGGTCGTGTTATGAAGGGCACAGCGAGTGATTTGATGAAGTAATGGAATAACTAGCGTCTTGCACAGCGTGCCAAGGGAATTCAGGCTTTTAAGAGTGGATTAATGGAGTGACTAGCTTTTTATTACACTTTCAATGAAATGTACAGAAGAACTGTCGGTTAATGGACACATCGATTGTGGCGGATGGATAGACGCCCGCGGAAAAGCCTCAGACAGATAACGGGTAAATGAGAATCGAACTGGCGGACAGCAAGAAATGGTCAAAGGGCAATTAGTTAATGACGAGATGAGTAACCGACTAGATATTGACAAGCAACGGGTAAAAAACTGACGGATGAAAACAGTCACACAGACAGTTGGCGGATTGTTGACGAATGGACAGACAAGAGGGAATTTCAATTACAAATACGGTGATCAGGTTTGAAGTTTGTGGCATTCCTGGGGTTGGAGAAGACCCTCCCCTCTCTTGTGATGGCCTTTCTCGTGAACTGAAATACTGCCGGCTGAGGCTGGTATTTCTATAACATGGTGCCAGGTTTAGCTTGATCGTGGAGTTGCGCGCCTGTGTCAGAGTTTTTACACCAAATTTTACTGGTGGCTACGTGGAGCTGCATGGAGCTACGCGGAGCTACGTGGAGCTGCATGGAGCTGCGTGGAGCAATTTGGAGCTCCACGCCACCCCACGTAGCTCCATGCAGCTTGTCGTAGCCGCCAAAAGATGCCAAAAGATTCGAGGCAACTCAGATGGTACTGGCAAGACCATTAGGGGTCATTCAACAATTATGTCATCGAATTTAGGGGGGTACGTGTCAGCAATCGATGACGAGCTCTTACGTATAGGGGGTGGGGGTCTGTCCTTGGATTACGTCAACAATTTTAAATCTCAAAATTTCCTTGATTGAATTTCCTTGATTGTATTTCAATACCATTTTATAGACCCGCATGCCATTATTCTTCCCTTCATTTGAGCATCATACTAGTACTGACAAGAGGTTCCGATAGCTCTTTTAAGTCACTTGAGGGGCTACATCTACTTGATGCCTTTTGCACCAGCGCATTGGAATCGCAAATCTTCTATTTCAGGCGAAGATGCGAACATTCCCATCATTACCGATCTAAACGCTTTTCTTCGTTCTGATTTTGAAAATGCGTAGGATAACTACGTATAATCGGTGCTGAAATTTTGCTATTAAAGTTGAAATTTAAGATTTTGACGCATAGGGGGGTCCAACGGCGCTGAGATAAGCGTTTGAAGTTCAGGGGGAGTAAAAAGAAATCATGACGAGCTCTTACAAAGGGGAGGTAGGGGTAAGGCCGCCTAATATCGGGCGCTTAGGTAATTGTTTAATGACCCCTTAGGTAAAAGTTCATTCAGGCTTACTGATCTACATTCCGGACTAAATATGTTGCAAACGGTCTTCTGAACAGACTGAGGACGACGAAATCAGATTTATTCCCATTCGAGCTATATTTTATTCCATTAGTCAATTATTGTAGAGGAATGGCAGCAACATTTCGAAGAGGCATTTCTTGATTATTCTATTATTTCATTATTCCTCTCTTAAGCCTTAGCCCTTTGCATGCTATGCAAAAAGCTAGTCACTCCATTATTCCACACTTAAAGGTCTGAATTCCCTTGGCACGCTGTGCGAGACGCTAGTTATTCCATTACATCATCAAATCACTCGCTGTGCCCTTCATGACACGACCACTCCACAGTAGTGATGTCTACAAAGTGCGCTGGTATTTCAAAGGTCTTGTGCCAAAACTCCCTGCAACAAATTATTTATCTCTTAGAAATATTTATTTTTTCTTGGTGCCTGCAAAAGATTCGAAACGTCCTGTTTTCTACGTGCATCCTGTCAGTTTCTCACTCATCCAGATTGCAGTGTACCGGTAATGAACAAATATTACGAGGATCCTCAAATTCCTCTATTGAGAGCGCTATAAACATCCTCATCACGCAGCATG
>LRSR01005110.1:0-13678 GCA_001579985.1 Hypsibius dujardini | reverse complement strand
GGCCAGGCCTTCGATATATTCCTGATTACTTCTAATTGAAAATCCTGGTCGCGCGTGATTGAATGAAATAAGCCTGTTAGAAGACAACATTGTTTTTATTATTTTACATTTTATTACCGCCAAAAATTGTGCTGTTGCTAATTAACTCCTTGTTTGCCTCACGTCCTGGCTCTTTGCCCGCGAATCCAGTTCGCTTCTTTCGCAATCTACGAAAAGCAGATTCACGTTAGCTGCTTCAAAATGCGTTTGAAGCGACCGTTATGCGCTCACACCGTCCCGGTGGTCGCCGTAATTCCAGGTCAGGTTGCCATGGGTCTTCAAAGTTGACGCCTCTAAACCGATGTGGACATCATCGCCACCGGTGAGGTTGAGCCACGAAGCATCGATCTGGAAACAATTCCAAATACTTTCGGTTCGGTTCAGGACTGCCTCGAACGAAATGCCGTTAACGTAAGGCTGTGAGAATTCAGCGTTAAGGCAGTAAGAGTTCAGTGTGTAAGGCAGTGAGAGTTCAGCGTTAAGGCAGTGAGAGTTCAGTATGTAAGGCAGTGAGAGTTTAGCGTTAAGGCAGTGAGAGTTCAGCGTGTAAGGCAGTGAGAGTTCAGTGTGTAAGGCAGTGAGAGTTCAGTGTTAAGGCAGTGAGAGTTCAGTGTGTATCAGCATCCGTCGGAGCTGTGAGGCGTCTGCGAGGAAGATCATCACTGCCAACAGACAATTTCGGTGTAACAAAACAATAATAAATATGTCCGAAAATGGTCATTCGGTTAGAGGTTTCCGGCTGTCAAACGGACGACACTATTTGGCCGGCTATTCTGTCGGTTTTACGGTCAAGTTCCTAGACTGCTCAACAAAAGTTTTCAATCTCGGCAAACCTTTACATCTTAGTCGTTTCTCTTTGGATTTAACAGTTTTTTAAAATGAAACATACAAAAAACTCTGTGGGTAGTTGAACAGAGGGGATGACGTCGGATAGAGATTCAACCTAACTTAGGCGCCATTCAGATATTACGTAATAAAAAAATCGATTTAAGATAAAGAATAAACTTTAAATACTTTTAAAATTTAAAATTTACACACACACACACACACACACACACACACACACACACACACACACACACACACACACACACACACACGGACAGACACTCACTTCCAACCACTGGATTGCAACTTAGAGGACCTCGTCGCTTCGCTATTCGGTCTGATAAAATAAAATAAAAAATAATATAATATAAAATTTAGGATTTCAAAATCCTTCTCTCAAAGCAGCCCGGGTGGGCCATCAATGTTGCAGTTTTCTTATACCATTTTACATTACATTTTAAATTAAAACTTAAGACTCAACCGAGGAGGAAAATCTCATACTAATTTCACTTGAGCCGGATGAATTGCTCATTTGTCTTGGCATTTGAAGAGGTTAGATGGCAAAAATGTTATCAGGTAAAATTATTCGGTAAAATAAAATGCAACGTGACACAGGATGGAAGGGAAGGGAGTCGGGGAGCAGATAAATAATACAATACTTCCTAATACGCAGTTGATATTTGTCGATCGATGGCCATCAGCTTCCGGACGGGAAGACTTAATTAACGTATACCTGCTTGGCCTGGGTGTGTTACCGACACTATCATTTGCGTTCTCAATAACAAATAATTGTTTTTCCAGGGTGTGAGACCTCTTGACGTGCTCACGTATAATTAACACGAATCACGATCCGGTGGTCTGATACAGCAGACAACCGGACAAGCAGGCAGGCAAAACGAGAGTCACAGACAGACTTACATATACAACAGATAGGTAGGCAGACAGACAGACAGGCCAAAAGAAAGTTAGACAGACGGACGGACAGAAAGACAGGCAGGCAGACAGGCAGACAGACACACAGGCAGGAGACAGACAGACAGACAGACAGACAGACAGACAGACGAACGGACAGACAGAGAGACAGGCAGGCAGGCAAGCAGGCAGACAGACAGGCAGACAGACAGACAGCTAAACGGACGAACGTATAAACAGACAGTTACACAGACAGACAGTCGGAGAGTGAAGTCAAAAAGCAGAGAGTGCATGTAGTCCAACTCTAGTTGTGCGAGGACAGGATACGCGAATAGGATGCCAGCTTGTTGTCTTAATCTCTATTCAACGATTCAATCGAAAAATTGTGAAACTAAAACCAAAACTGAATCGAACCGAAGCGATAGTTCATAGACTTGAAACGAAAAAAGGAGGTAACAAAACATCACACCAGAGCATTTACGAATCACGGAGAGATCCAGCCCCGAGCCGACCGTCGGCAGGACGGCACTTAATCACCGATGCTTTCCCAGATCGTCTTGAATGGAATCACTATGATTTAACCGTACAAACGGCCATTTGGTGGAGAAAAAGGATTGGTATTCATTAGGCACGACTCTGTAGACGTCGGCTTCGAAGAAAGAGTAGAGGGGAAAGTAGAGATTCGCTCGTCGGGGAAAGCGCCGCAGAATGTCCGTGTTGGCCAGCGTGTGATAGTAGAGAAAGAGCCGCGATGAGATGTAAAAGGCAATGAAGACATCAATAGAATAATGCTGGAAAAAGTATCCCACGTTAGTCATGACTAGAATCACTAGAATCACTAGTGACTAGAATGCATACTACATGTATAACCCGGCAAGCAAATTGTCGACAGACAATTATTGCACAAGAAAAAGAAAAAACAAAGAGATGAACAGAAGAGGTAGGAAACCATTTACCAGGAGACAGTTAGGTCGATAGACAAACAGGCAGGCAGGCAGACAGACTGGACAACGGACACACGTACATGCAGATACACATGCAGACAGGCAACAACCAGAAACAGATAGAAAGATAGACAGGCAGGCAGACAGGCAGACAGGCAGGCAGGCAGGCAGGCAGGCAGGCAGGCAGGCAGGCAGGCAGGCAGGCAGGCAGGCAGGCAGACAGGCAGGCAGACAGGCAGACAGACCCATAGGCAGAGAAAATCTACAAGCAGAGCGGACTGATAAAAAGTGGACAGGCAGTTCCACAGTGAAAGAAAACAATTGATGGTGGTTACCTCGTGAGCGGCCAGGATGAAGAACATGCCGAATAAGTTTAGTACCCAGGAAGCAATGTGAACCATCCGGTACCGTTTTGGTGTGTCTACAAGAATTGGAACACTTTATCAAAATGGAATTAGTGGAACGGAACATAAAGCAGCTATAGGATGATAGGATTACACTCTGTAATGAAGTGGTTCAGGACGGTGATGACGACGGTGTGGCCACTGAACATGTAGTCACCACAAGTCCGGACACCTTGAATCGACATTCCGAAACCGCGAGCAATCACCAATGCCTGCCTTAATCTCAAGCCCGAATCGCCAAAATTCTGCAAAGAGTTTCCAATAGTCAGACGAGCACTTTATGGCGACTGCTGGCATGAACAGCTCCATACATGTACATGAGCAGAAAGATTGACCGACGCATGACGTATGGACAACCAAACGACATAGACAAACAACCAGACAGACATCCAAAGAGGCAGGCCAGGCAGAGAGAGACACAGACAGACAGACAGACAGCCAGGAAGGGAGGCAAAGGATTTACAGACAGACAGAAATACAGATAGACAGACACGGCACGACAAACAGAAACATAGACCGACATATAGACAGACAGACAGACAGACGGACGGACGGACGGACAGACAGGCACGCAGACAGACAGTCAGTCAGACAGACCGGCACGCGGACAGACAGTCAGTCAGACAAACAGGCACGCAGACAGACAGTCAGTCAGTCAGATAGATAGGCAGACAGACAGATAGACACACAAAAGAACTCACTTTGCCGGCACATTTGAGGTGGCGGCCGGGGACCGACATGGACGTGATCAACATGCAGATGCTCCGGAGAATGAAAATAGAGCCCATTAGAACGAAATAACGCCGGATCAGAATGAATCTGTCAGCCGGAAAAAATATGGGAGTACCGCAACCACATGATATATCGCAATATAATTACATCACTGCAGAGAAACCCAAACAGCTAATACTGTAGCTCTTACCGGTACTTATGAAATAGGAGAACCGTCACCCACGTCAGCGCCAAGATGAAACCGGCGACCTCGCACAGATCGAACGCCCATGGGATAAGGGGGACATTGTCTAAAACGAAATCCGGCAACGGTGGGTACTTCTCCATGTCGGGCACTCGGTCGTGGACGATGACCATGACGAAGGCCGTCCAGACGGTGGCCACTAAAAAGTACCTGACAGATGAGAAAATGATTGAAGAGAAAATTCAATCCCTGAGTAGAAATTTCGAATTTAGCTAAATTTTCCGGAATTTGAAATAAAATAGTATAATTTAATAAGAAATCTAACATCCAAATCAGACTTTGGAATTTTCACATAACAACCAGGTTTTATTTAAAACTGGTAATAACGAACCGCAGAATGGTTTTGTATAAATGTATTTAAAATGCCAGTTAAAAAAATCCGAAATACGAAATCTGAAAAAAAATAAAATCTGAAGCGTGGTTGAAATAATTCAATTAAAATCGCGTCACTAATGTTTCATTTTAATCTAATTTAAATTAAGGTTAATGGGAAGATGTGTTGAAGGCACATTTAGAATTAGATAAAATTTATTACGATATCTTATTTAAATTTAAAGGTACCCGTAAAGTGATCTTCAGTTCTTCTTAAACTGAATAAAATAATAAAATGAAATCCTAATATCCAAATTAAGTTTCATGATTTCAATAATAATCAATAATAAATAAATAGATAACAAAAGGGGCCATTTTTAACAGGGAAAAAATAAACGTATGAAATGATATAAACGTATTCATATGAAATGCGTTTCTGAGATATTCAAAATTTATTTTATATTATTTCAAACAGCTTCAGCTCACTTAATTTATTTTCGTCTGAAATTCATTTTACAGAGACAAATGAGAGGTAGTATGGACGAATTAAACAAATAATCAGGATGTGTAATCCACTAATCAACGTTCCACTCCAGGCCACGTAGTAAAACATGTACTGTACTCGTGTACTGCACTGAGTGTACTGTACTCGTATACTGTACTCGTTTACTGTACTCGTATACTGTACTCGTGCACTGTACTCGTGTACTGCACTGAGTGTACTGTCCTCGTATACTGTACTCGTGTACTGCACTGAGTGTACTGGACTGTTCTGTACTCGTATACTGTACTCGTGTACTGCACTGAGTGTACTGTACTCGTGTACTGCACTGAGCGTACTGTACTGTTCTGTAGTGTAATGTTTTGCAATTGCGTTAAAAAAACAAGCCAAGTAATATTAGTTCGACAAAAGAATAGAAATCGGAGGAGCAAACTAGATTGTAGGAAAGTAACATTTTTTGAAAACTCGCCAGAGATTGATAGTACATGAGTATAGTACCCGAGTACAGTAAATGTTTTAGTACTATACAATCGGGAAGGTTTGTTGTCGTGACGTAATGGCAGCAGTAAAAAGCAACGGTTTTGATTGGTTGCAAAAGTAGGGACACCTGTTATTTTTAAGCGAATCGGGTGCTTGATTGATCTATTGAGTCGATTTAGTTTTTATTGCCCCTTGGTATTACTTTACTGGAGGGACTAAACATTGGCACCAAACCTTCCTGATTGTACAATACGTGTCTCACCCCAGTGCAATAACAGCCCGACCAATCTCCGGCTTCAACGGCGGCAAACGTCGATGCTGTGGTGGATATTTCAGCACAGACGGCGGTGAATCAACACTCTTTTGCTCCACCTCTTCCGTATCGGAGCTGGATGAGGAAGCCCCATCCCCTCCATCACTGCTAAAAACGTGACAGACGCCACTGCCTGTTTGATTTCCGTTGCCGTTGCTGTTCTCCTCCTTGACTGGCAAACCCGGTTTGGTGATGTCAACCTTGGCGATCGTCGTCGACTTCAACGCAGCAATCGCACCTACCAGTACACAACTAACTGTTGTGCCAAAAGTTCCAGAAAGCTTCGCCTGATTGATTGATTGAACTACGTCAATGTGCGAATGGTTCTAGAAAGCTTAGTCTGATTGATTGATTGAGCTACGCCGTTGTGCCAAAAGTTCCAGAAAGCTTAGTCTGATTGATTGATTGAACTACGTCGTTGTGCCAAAGGTTCCAGAAAGCTTAGTCTGATTGATTGATTGAACTACGTCGTTGTGCCAAAGGTTCCAAAAAGCTTCGTTTGATTGATTGATTGATTGAACTACGTCGTTGTGCCAAAGGTTCCAGAAAGCTTCGCCTGATTGATTGATTGATTGAACTACGTCGTTGTGCCAAAAGTTCAAGAAAGCTTCGTCTGATTGATTGATTGTCTACTTTGTTTACCCAGGTTTTTGTCACAATTGTTTTCCCATGCGAACCTTACCTGCGAGTCTTTTAATTACGCCTAATTTCGTCAGAGAAAGGGGAGCAGTCCGGAGATCGTGTTCGGTGATGCGAAGGAGGGAGTAGCCGTCGATTTCGTGGCTTTTCAGCAGTTCACGGAGATCGGGCGAGAAGTTTTGTAGAGCGAGCCATTTTTCCACGTCGTGGATGGTCCATGAGTCGACTGCGATGTCGATCAGGGCAACAGGCACCTGCTCCATAGCTCTTTTCTGGCAGTTTTCATGAAAGGAAAGCAGCAAAAAAATGTCTTCACAAAAAACTGAAAACGAAAATAAAAAAAAGTCTGGATTTGTTTGCGCAGTCTGGTGGTTGTATCTGATTGACCGCGACAGAAGGTGCGGTCTTGTGGCACGCCCGTCAAAACAAACCAGCGTAGCCCCGCCCCGCCCCTTCTAGCCGGTGTTGTCGGTGTAGTCTGGTGGTGTTTGTAAAAGCGTTTCATGAACAATATTCAAACGTCCCACGAGCCAATAGAAAATCGCCATTTTAAATCGGCACTTTCCCTTTGCTTGTTCAGTGTTGGAGTAGCGTTTCATCCTGGGGAAACTGCTCACCAAACACTTTTCGAGCACGCGGCTCACCAACACAAGGATAGTTTGTCTCGCGCCGCGTACCACATGTTTCCATACAAAAAGATTTCGAAAAAAATCATTTCCCGCTCCTGCTGAAATGTCGAAAAAAAATCAGATATCTTTTACTAAACCAGCGGAGCCGTCCTTCCTGAAGCAGTTCAAGCAGCGAGCCGGTTTCAAAGAAGGACCAACGGTGGAGGACAAGGTTTGTTTCGCATGCGATTGATCAATCAAGCGAGTGTGCATGATTGATCAATCAAGCGAGTGTGCTTGATTGATCAAACGAAGGTGTGCTTGACTGATCTATTGAAAGCTGCGGCGCTCTGTCCATTCAATCAAGCAATCAACGGCGTGTTTTCATAATAATTCTCTTGTCTCGCTGTTATTCGTCATTTATTTTGATTGCTTTCCTCAGCGTAGGGAATTGCTGGTGGACGATGGGAAACAAGAAGATCGGCCGGATGAGCGGCCGCAAATCATTTCCCTCAAAGCGGGTGATCTCACGGAGGAAGAAGTCGCCGCGATTGCCGAACGCGATTCTTCCCTCCTGCCGGATGAACTCAACCTGAACGCTCCACTGGATAAGCCATCGAAAGAATCCGAATATGCGCCTACAACCGGTACCAAATCGGATGACGCAACGACGGAGGTGAAGATGACATTTAGGAAGCCTGATTTAAAAAGACCGTCAACAGACGACCGGGAAAAAGCTCCCTCCAAGGGTGATACCACGAAAAAAGCCAAGCAGGCGAGTGTGATGGATAATGTGCGGAATAAGAGCTTGTTGTCGTTCGGACTTGACGACGAAGAAGAATGATTAATGAAGGTCGGCGGATTGTAGTTGGCATTAACCCTGGTCGTTATTTGATTTTAATTTGATGATGTTCATTCGTTCAATTAACGTTGTGGTTGGTTGGTTGGTTGGTTGATTGGCTGTTTGCCGTGCATTCGTTCAATTGACGTTGCGGTTAATCGGTTGATTGATTGTTTGCCGTGCATTCGTTCAATTAACGTTGCGGTTAATTGGTTGATTGACTGATTGCCGTATTCGTTCAATTGACGTTGCGGTTGATTGACTGATTGCCGTATTCGTTCAATTAACGTTGCGGTTAATTGGTTGATTGACCGATTGCCGTATTCGTTCAATTGACGTTGCGGTTGATTGACTGATTGCCGTATTAAGCTGCCAGTTTTCTTACTAGTACTTCGATGCCGACACCACCACTCCACTTTTTCTCGCACACTGGTTTCATGTTGACCATTGCGGAGTCATTTGTATTCGATTCTTCATCGGAAGAAAGAAAAATTATGTATATTCAAGTTTTGTGGTAGTTTAATAGTTCTTTTAGCTTCAGCTATGAGTTCTTTCAGCTTACTCTTTTACTCTCGCCCTTCTCTCTCCCTCTCAGCAACCGAGAAAGTGATTAAACAATTAAAAGCAATTTCGTAAGACTCGGAATCACTCCTCAAAGTTGAAATCGTAAGGTTTAAACGCAGCCTTGAAGGTGTTGGCCATTTCCGTTTCTTCCATCCGACTGTTCTGACACTCCCTCCAGTCTATCCGGTCAGGCATATTTAGCAGTTCCTTTTCGGCTAACACATCCCTATAAGTTCAGGGCAGAAGGTGAGAAAAACTTAGCTATATTGACGTGACAGAAAAGAATCTAGCTGAGACTAACCGGCCGAACTGGAGTGGAAAGCCTTTCTGATCGATCTTGTAGAACATTTTCTCGCCATTGTCCAGCTCGACGTAGAAGAAGGTTTGCCCGGCCTTTATGATCTATAGAGACGGATTTATGGATTAATTTTAAAGATTTTCAGAAAAGGATGACAAAGGAACAATATCTGACTTATCTGTCTGTCTGTCTGTCTGTCTGCCCGCCTGCCTAGTTGTCTGTCTGTCTGTCTGTCTGTCTGCCTGCCTGTCTGCCTGCCTGTCTGCCTGCCTGCCTGCCTGCCTGCCTAGTTGTCTGTCTGTCTGTTTGGCTGTTTGTCTGCCTGTGTCTGTCTGTCTGTCTAGAGGTATATCCGCTTATCTTCCTGTCTGCTCGGATCTGTCTTTCAAGGGAGTGGTCTGTATCCATTTTGTCTCTTCCGCAATTGTTGAAACAGCACCTTCAGGTCAAATCAATGATATCGTCATCTTAATTTACCTGTCGGATGTCAGAACGCGACGGAATTTCGGTCAGCTTCAACTGACCCTCCTCAGCTCGATGTAGGAAGAGCTGCTTGATCCTATCAGGCTCGGTCTTCGGTACCGGCACAACTTGCAGCTGCATATGCTTCGATTTGAAATTTCGCTCAAAAAACACTGTCGATTTGTTCTGATCGGCGAAGAATTTGATCAACGACGCCTTGTACTTTTCCAGCTCCGTCGCGGCTTCGTCATCCAATTCCGGGTAGGAGCGTAAGTGGGTGATCGGCAGGATGAGCACGTGGTCCGCGGTGAGACCGCCTTTAGCTAGTGCAATGTATGTCTATAGGGAGAAAAATTTGGTTCCCTTTCGCGACACGAAAATCTGATTCGGAAGAACAAGACGAAGGAATAAAAAGTAGAAACAACCCGATAAACCGACAAACAGACAAACAGTCAGACAAACAGACGAATGATAAGGACGCAAACCGACAGGTAGAAAGAAAGAAAGACAGAGAGACAGACAGACAGGCAGGCAGGCAGGCAGACAGACCGACCGGCCGACCGACAGACAAACAGGCAGACAGGCAGACAGACCGACCGACAAACAGACAGACAGACAGACAGAGAGTTAGGCGGGCAAGCAGACAGACAGATAAACAGATAGACAGACATGACTGACAGACATCCGTGACCAGTGTGTATAAAAGGAGCGCCCTACATGCAGTCCAACGCTGACCACGAGATGCTTTTCCGCATCCGGTGAACTGAGACAAAACCAGCATTTTCCTACGTCTTCCGGCCCTGAACAGAGTGAACAAAATATTGACTAAAATATCGCACGGTCGCGTATTCTGACTGGACTTACGTTGCTGATTTTGTTCGTGTCGTTTAGCTCCCCGGTCCTGAAAGTTTCCCTTCCGTTTGTTCACGTCGCGCGGATCCGAGATTGTGTCGTAGAAATACTGATTCGCCATGATGTCCTCCACCTTATCCGCTTTCGTGGAGATGGGTTTCCGTTCGTACGGGCATTGTGTGCAGCTGTCGGGTTGCTTTCGCAGCTCATGAAATGGAATCTTTGACATCGGGATCACATTAAACGCATAGAGAAACTAAAAGGATGGGAAAAATTTAGATAAAGACCGATGCTGTTTATCTACTTCTCAATCTACCTGCCGGCCCATATTCATACAGGCTGCCCTGTCAGTTAGCATGTCTGTCTATCTGTCTATCTGTCTGCCTATCTGTCTGTCTCTCTATCTGTCTATCTGTCTATCTGTCTATCTGTCTGTCTGTCTGTCTGTCTGTCTGTCTGTGATGTCTCCCTGTCTGTCAGTACGTGCTCACCCGCTGCTTATTCGCATTGCCGACGGCGGCTAGACCGATGAACCGCGAAACATGAGTCGTCGTCTCCGCAAGGATCTGATGATTTCGGTACGGTGTCCTTTCGTAAAACAAATCCAGTAGGCCGGCGAAGTGATACCTCGGCTTGATAGTGCCCGCGAGCTGTGCAATTAACGGGGATCCCGATTTAGTCGTGTCTGCTGCCTGCAAATTCTCGACTATTTGTATAACGAATAGACCGAAATTTACGGGAAAGTGAGGAATTGTACGGTCTCGTTTCCATGTTTCTCGATGCCTTGTGGCCACTGGGAAGTCAAGAGGACGTCTACACCGGTGCAGGTGTTCCCACCGGCCAGTGTCACAATTTCCTCCACGTCCTTCCGGCTGAACGTCAAGTCGGTGTTGGCATCCGGATCGTCGCATTCCGTACCGCTGAGGTAGGCAACTTTCAGCCCGGAACTGAAGGTGAAGATTCCTCTGCGACCTAAACACCGACAGCGTTACATATTTACCAAATCAATTTCTCGCAAGCAAATTCAAGCAATCAATCGATCAATCAAGCTATCTCGGCTAAAAACTAATATCAGGTTGATTTTATTTTATTTTTATTTTTATTTTTTATTATTATTATTATTATTATATTTATTAATTTCAGGTTTGTTTATTTATTTTCCTAATTTATAACTTTTTTTTGTACTATTATTACACGTGTCTTAATTTCAAATTAATCTGCTAGCAATGGGGAATTCAGTTTTTGCACCTACCCAGATAGGTGAGATTAGGTACGAGATCTTCGCCATTCCGATTTCTGAAAAACCTCGCGTGCTCCGGGAAGGTTGGCCCCAAAATGTACGTCGGCAGTGGAACTGAAAACAATTCAAAAATAAGAGATAACTAACTGCAAGTCGTGCATCCGTCAATAAATCAATCAATCAATCAATCAACCAAATCAATCGATCAATCAATCAATCAATCAATCGATCTATCAAATCAATCGATCAATTAAATTAATTGCGAAATTGACAAAGGAAGTTAATCAATCAATCAATCAAGTGAACGCATGGCTTGATTGGCGTCGTACTTTCCAGGGTGCACTTTTCCAAGTCGCTCCACTCGCTGATGTTGTCGCCGAAAAAGTTTCCAACGCATAATACCATCTGCAACGAGCCTCCAATAAAGTACTCCTGAAAGAACTGCCGGATCGGAGCACACACACAAACCTCAAAGGGGCCATTTTTCTGATGGAGTCCCGCGACTTTGGAGCAGAAGAGTTTGAAACGTCCCTCCACATCGCCGACCACCAATCTGCAAAATGAGTAAGCCATCAAGTGCTAATCTATTTTATTTGTTTTGTATCAGGGAAAATCCACTTATTCAGATATGACAATCGTAGTTCAAATTCATAATTGGCCTGCGACGGTCAAAAGCGAAAAATTCCCTTCAAGAAAACTTGCCATTCACTTACACCTTTAAATTCCCGATCTTGCTCATAATCCGCCTTATTTATTTCTCCAATCAAATATAAAAAAATAGTTCATCTGTTCCGTGCAGAATAATCGGCGACGCGAGCCGGCGAGCCTAAATTCAAACAATGTTTCGGAAAAAAAATTCAAAAGCACAACAATGTGCATTGCGCATTGCGCTGTGCATTGCGCATAGCACATCGATTTGAGCAGTGCACGGTGCTAGCACACTGTTTGCAGAGCCTGCAGGTGCTGAGAGTGCGCAATACACACGGGAAAAAAAAATGCCGGCATCCTGTTCCTGACTTGGGCCCTCGCCTTCATTCGGGCAGGCACTGGCCAGTACGCCAACCGGGCTTTGCTGAATGTGCTTCAGATTTTGTTTCCTGATCAGATTTTCAGATCTCACAATCGCTCCTCCACAGCTACACTGTAGATGCGGACGCAAACATCATTGGAAGAAAAAAATCCTTGCCCATTCGCGGTTTAGCACCCACCCAGACGCTAAATAACACCTGGGCTTTCTGCATGGTTCCAGTACTTGGAAATTTTTTGAGGCACTGTGAATTTGTGATACCGTCTGTGCTATACCGTCTGTACCGGTTCGGTACCCCTGGCCGGTTAGGTACCCTTTACCGGCACCCTGCACTCTTTATAATATTGATAAAGAAGGTTCTCAAAAAAAGAACCGGCTAGGGTACCGAACCTGCTAGGGGTACCTAACCGGTCAGGGGTACCGAACCGGCCAGGGGTACCGAACCAACCTAGGATATCGCATTTTTTCAAATTCTGATGAGTTAGCCGTACGGAAGGATAGCTACCGTGATGGTCGAGCTACTCGATAGGTCGACCAGCCAGCAGGCCCTGACTTAATTTGTTCAGCTCTGAAGTAACTCTATTCGTCCGTCTAACTCATCCCAAAACTATCATATCTTAGAACGGTTCGGTACCCTTGGCCGTGTCGGTACCGTTAATAAGTTCGGTACCCTTAACATATTAGATACCCTAAGGTTGGTTCGGTACCCTTTGACTGTGTCCGGTACCCTGTTTGTTTACATTCGTTTAAAAACCAACTTGGTTCTCCCTTCATCGTTTGGAAATTAATAATAATTTTGGAAATTACATTTGATTCATTCTTCTATGAAAAGGCCCCAGGCTACGGCTACCACACTTCGCACAGAGTAAAATTATATACTGTGCACAGGGATCCTTTATAGGGATCGAGAAAATTCTAAGTCCAGAAACCAGTAAAGTATGGCCCAGACTGGGTAAAACCTGAGCCTACAATACAAGTCTACGACAGACTTCTCCTACTAGGGAACCTGTATGGCGTGGGCAATTGGATTTTTTTCTTCCAATGATGTTTGCGTGTAGATGCGGTCATTGCTTGCGCACCGATTTGAAGAGGTCCGTCGTACTACACAGGGGCGCAACAGGGGGGGGGGCGCTGGTGCAACTACCCCTCCCAACTTAATTTGAGTTGAGTTGAAGTCGGGAGTTCGGGAGAAGGCATTATTTTTATCAAAATAATTTCAAAACAATTATGGTTGCCAATTGAAATTAAAATTATGGTAAAGAATAAAAGTACTAATTTAGAATGTTTGAATGCTTGATCTTCACTGTAAAAATGGCGATTTATCGAAGTGCACTAAATATAATTACTTTGATGGTGCCCCATCTCAAATTTTATTGCGAATCCATTGGCATCATCCAAATATTTTTCAGACACCAAGGGGCGGAGCTACATGCCAAC